>VZRI01012757.1:52622-65545 GCA_013397515.1 Upupa epops | reverse complement strand
AGGTTTGTCTTGCTCTCTGGGAGACCCCTCCGTGCTCTTCCAGATGCAGTGCTGCTGTGTAAGTGGAAACGGCAGCGCCTCTCCTTCTGGCTGGGGTTTGGAAACACGAGCGTTCGGCTTCTTGTGCAGCCACAGCTCTGGGAAATGTCTGTGAAACAAACCAAAACCCACACCAGCAGCTTTCCGAGCTGGCAGCCTGAGCCCTGGGGACTGGAAAGACGCTACGAGTAGCATGAGACTCTGTAAGGAAGCCAGCTCCCCCTCCGGGGTCTGGCCTGCATCCAGGCGCAGTTCGTTCGCTGCCCGCGGAGCCACAGGGACTGCAGTGCCACTGCTGGCACCACCACGTCAGCCTCTCTCCTCGCCCTCCTTGAGGACAGGAGCAGACCTGGGCCTTCCCCTCAAAACGATGATGTGAGAGGATGCTTCTGCCCCGGGAGCAGCTGATCAGGAGGCACAAAGCAGCCGCGGGCGCGGGTCCCCTTCGGTGGGCAGGCTTGCGTCTTGCAGCGCCTTGGAGGTGACGCAGCCCTGCAGAGCAGCGGGCAGGATGCGCTGGCCTAATGAGCTGTGCCACGAGCACACCTCCAGCTCCCAACAGGCAGCACCGGGTTTGACGGGTGTCATCGTGCTGAAGGCAGCTCTGGGCACGGCACGCGTTGAGCCCGCGGTCGGGAGCAGCTATCGCACCCGTGCGGCACTGAACACACGGTAATTTGCTCTCCTCAGGGTGACCGAGCTGGCTTCCCTCAGGGTTCCCTTTCTGCCAGCAGGGCAAGCCCGTGGCGGGTTGCTGCCCACCCCTGGCCTGCGGACGGGCAGGATCCGACCCCTCTGCCCTTAGCAGAGGAACTGTTTGCCTTTTGGTGCTGCAGACACGGGCAGGGATGGGTTTTTCTGGTGTCCTCTGATAAAGCACGCCGTCACCTCGTCGTCTCCGGCGAAGGAATCCCTGTCATCGTGCAGCTTCAGGACTCAAGGAGTCAACGTGGGGGCAGATTCTGGAGTTCCCTGGCTTTTTTGAGGAATACCAGTGATTTTCCAGAGAGGACTCGGCGCTCCCGCTGGGCCCTGGCCAGCTTTGCCCTGGCTCAGTCCTCCAGCGATCAAGCCCAATAAAATCAACAGGTGTGCGGTTTAGGAGTTGGCTTTGAGGAGCACATGGAGGGATTCGTTCTGCCTGTCAGTTACTCGCCCTCGCCTCCCCCCTGCTCCCTGCCAGCCGGGCACAGTGCCATCTGCAAGCGCGGCCCCTTGTGCGAAGGCTCCTTCTCGTGCAGGACCTGGCAGCTGATGTGAAGAGCAGGGCAGGGCCCGGCGGTGCCAGCTCCAGCACACCGCGAGAGCGGCTCTGGCAAGGCAAACGGCTAGAACGAAGAGGTTCCTGCTGCGGCTGTGGAGACAGCGTTGGGTGAAGTCAAGGAAGAGCTGGTTTGTTGTGATGGAAAGGCTCCTGCCTAGGACTGAGAGCCAGCCCTTCTGGTCCTGGCACTGCTCTCTAAGTGCCCCCAACAAATCACTCTGCCTACCCCAGGTGCCCTTTGCTGCTCGAATGGTTCTGTCACAGCTGGTGCCGGGCAGGTGGCACCCCCTTTCCGCGGGCTGGAGTACATCCTGTGGCAGAGTAAGTCCATGTGATCCCCACTCTGCTGCGGGAGGTTTATACAGTCCTCTGAGCTCTTACAGCCTCAGGGAGGAAGGTACCAGGGCCGAGTGCGGGCAGGCATTAGCGCTCTTGTGCTGCTTTTAAATGGGCATCAGGGTTAACCATCACCCCACGGGCACCTGGCCCAGGGACCTTGACCTGCAGCCTGGGGGAAGCTGTGCGTGCTCTTTCACAGGGCTGCCCTGCCAAGGGGGTGCTCTGTAGGGCGCTGGCAGGACCCACCAGCTTGTGGGAGTTTAACCAGGGTTACCATGACAATCGCCCGGCAGGCTGCCAGCACCTCAGGGGTGCTGAAGCGTTCAGAGCACCCTCTCTAATGAGATGTGGCTGCTGCTCCAGGAAACAGGAGAACCAGGAATGCGCTCTGAGAAGACCTCACACTCGGTCGGACTGCAGGGAGGGCTGTGGCAGCCCTTGTGTCCCGCTGGAGACATCCAGCGGGGGTCTGGAGTATGGCTGGGTGGCTCCTCTTCCTGTGGAAAGCCCTGCATGAACGCTGGCACAGGTACCCGGCCCGGCAGCCCTCCAGACACCAGGCCAAGTGCTCCAGTCCAGCTGAGGCACACTCTGAGGATGGGGATGTGCCTGCAGAAAATCCTCCTGGGCGCTGGGGAAAGGCTTGGAGGGGGCAGCGGACATCCTCACAGAAGATAGGCAGCACCGTGGCTTGACTGTGGCGTGAGGTGGCTTGGAGGGGCAGGACAGGATCACCTAGTGGGTGCAGAGATCTGTCTGCCCAGTGCAGGACTCCAGCACCAGGGGTCAGCACTGGCGTGGTGATGGTGCCAGTGCTTTTGCTGGGAGGTGCTGCTGCACCCAGTGCACCTGCAGGAATCATCCCTGACTGCATCTCCTCCCCTCACACAATCTCTTACCTCCTATCTTTATTGGCAAGCGACTCCCCGAGAGTCTGTGTCCACAAGAGCACATCTGGAGCACCACCAGTACCTTTCCACCCTGGAGCTGCCGGGTTCCCTCAGGCTCTGTTCCCCCTGCAACGCTCCCAGGAGTAGGAGGGTCCAACTCACCGAGGCAGGCAGGGCGCCTGGCACCTCTGCTCTGGCTCCTGGCTCAGGATCCTGGTTCCCAGCACTGTCTGGACACTTACAGGCTCAAAAATCAGCCTCCAGGCTGATCCACTGCCTCCCACTAAAGCTTCTGGAGTTGTTCCCATCTGTCCTGGCATGAAAACCTGCTCCGCTGTCCACAGAATCATAGGATCATGGGATGATTTCGGTTGGAAGGGACCCCAGAGATCCAAACCCCCTGCTCTCGGCACCGATACCTCTCAGCAGACCAGGCTGCCCAGAGCCCCATCCAACCCAGCCTTTTGCAAGACTAATGGTGCCTGGGAATGCGAGGAATGGCATCCCTTGCCATAGGAATCCAAGGTCACTGTTCAACCCGTCCCAGCCCAGGTCTCCGGAGGCTGAAATCCCTGCCTGGTGCCACCCCTGGGGCGCAGCGCAGGTAAAAGCATGTTCAGTGCTGCCTAACCTCCTCATTCCAAAGACCTTCTGAGTCACTGGACTGGAACTCGCTGTCAATGGTCCCTCTGTGCCGCGGGCAGCGCCGGCTCACAGTCAGCGCAGCGAGCACAGCACTGCTGTTCTTTACTCTCTGGGTGATGCCGACGCCAGTCAAGAGAACACTTGGCCTGTGTCTCAGGGCCGAGGCAGCGGGGTAGGGCTCGGTGCAGCTATTCATGAGCGAAGCCAGACACACAGGCCAGTGTCTTTGTGCTCCGTGGGCTGCGTGGAGGGATGAGGCGAGCTCTTTGAGAAGAGGGGGTCTTAAAATGCTCCTCTGCCCTGTGAGATTGAGGGGTTCGGAGACAGTGGCTGAACGGCTGCGCTGGCTGGTGGAGCAGTTCATCGGGACAGATAAACCAGCTCCGAGCTGTAGGCACAGGGGTACCTGGGGATCTGAGGCCTTGCCCGAGCTCTGTGCGTGCCTCCTGCTCTCCAGGCAGCTGAGCCGAGCTGGTAACTTGAAGCTGGCTCTGTCGTGCTGCCACGGCAGGAAGGCCCGTGTCCCTGCCGCTGGGCTCCGTGCTCAGCCCGCAGGACAGCCTGATGTGCAGGGGGTTTCTCCAGAGCATTTCTGCCCTCTCTTTCCGCAGCAGAGCCGCAGGGTCACCAGAGAACACAGGTTGCATGTGGGTCATGCAGAAACCTAACGGCGCAGCTGCTCTAGGGCATCCTCAGGCTCAGAGATGCCCAGTGCTGAGCAGAGTCAACGGCTGCACTGAGTGGTCTCACTGGTCTCCTCCAGTGGAATGATTCTGTGACTCTACAGCCAAAGCTTCCTCAAGGGGACAGGCACAGAGCCCCGGCCCACTGACTCCCAGAGCTGGAACTGGCGTTGTGGCAGGAGTAGAGTGGGTGTCTAGGACTCCTGATTCCTGTAGGTCCTGCTGCTAAGAGCCTGCACAGCTTCCTGGCTCTGGCAGGTAACAAGGATACCCTCACATGGCAGGGAAGGCGATGGCACTCGGGCTGGTGCTCCACCCCACAGCAGGTGTGAAGTCGCTGGGGGCATTCCTGCAGCTGTGATCGCACCTGCCCACCCAGGACACTCTGTGATCTCACCTGCCCACCCAGGACACTGTGATCTCCTCACCTGCCCNTGCCCACCCAGGACGCTGTGACCTCCTCCCCTGCCCACCCAGGACACTCTGTGATCTCACCTGCCCACCCAGGACACTGTGATCTCCTCACCTGCCCACCCAGGACACTCTGTGATCTCACCTGCCCACCCAGGACACTGTGATCTCCTCACCTGCCCACCCAGGACACTCTGATCTCACCTGCCCACCCAGGACACTCTGTGATCTCGTGTCACTCCTGCCCAAACCCCCGCAGCACTGCCTTGTCCTCCAGCTCCTGCAGCCCCTCGCACTCCATGTGCCGCACACGCGTGCCGCTCGCATCTGCCTCACAGCTGCTTCAGCACTCAGAGCCTGGCTGGGGCCCCAACTCTTTGCCCTGGTTTCCCCCCAGCCCTCCTCCTTTCTGACCTCCCTGTCCTGCTCCAGCTTCCTGCCCTTTGATGTGCCCCCCTCCCCTGCCCCAGGGCATGACCTGCTTACCAGCTGGATGCCTCTCCCGCCTCAATCAGCTGCAATTACAGGGCTGTGCTCTTCCCAGCCCGGATTCGCTGTGCACGAGGGCGTTCGTCGCATCAGCGCAGCCCAGCTCCACGCTGACTGCAGGTGGGACGCGGAGCGGGGTGCTGGTCTGTGCAGGCAGTCTGGAGTGGCTGGTGGAGGTGAGAAGAAAGGAGGGGCCTCATGGTGCTGGAGATGGCATGGCTACTGACCTCCCTGGCCTGGTGGCTTCAAGTGGGTGCTGAGCTGCTGGAACTGGAGCCTGCTCCATCCCAGCACAGGAGCAGCAGATTGCTGGGTGCTTCCAGAGCTCAGAAATGTGCCCCTGGGGAAGGCGCAGCCAACACTGAGTAGAGACAGGCCCCAGCAGCTGGCAGCGAGCTTGGCTGTCAGCTCCCATCACCTGCGCTGCCAGGCGTGCAGTGCCGTGGCACCCAGCGCACGTCCCTTGGTCGGCAGCAGCCAGCAGAGCAGCGGGACCCCACGCACTGCAGACCCTGTGTTTCTGAAGGTGCTGCCTCTGGCTGGAGGTGACACCCCCGTGTCTCCTACAAAGACAGGGGGCTGCTTCTGCTGGTGCTGGTCTCAAGGCGTTGGGTAGCTATGGCAAAGCCCGTTCTTGCTCAGGCTCAGTTCTCGGTGGTCTTGGCTCCTCATCATCTCCTGGCACTGCTGGCTGACACCTCACAGCTCCGGTGTGGCTTTGGTCGCGGGGTGCCAGGAGCCAAACCTGAGGTGCCAAGACACCTGGGTGCTTGACACTGCCTGGAGGCCAGAGCAAGCGTAAGGCCCTCCTGCTGCAGCAAGGCCAAGGGCTCCAGCAGGGCTGCTCCATCCAAGTGCAAAACGCTGCTGCACAGCCAGGGGGTCCTCGTTCCCTGCTGCAGGGCCGTGCTCCGGGTGCAGATGTGGACTCACGCACACTCAAGGCAAGCCCGTCAGGGACAGGCACAGAGCAGCTGCCAAACCTCTGAGGCTGCTGAGTGCAGGAAGGGGGAGACGCTGCTGCTCCTCTGCCCCGCGCAAAGCACTTCTGGCAGGGTCAGGAGGTGGGTGCATCCCCAGTGATGAGTCAGTCAGCGTGGGACAAGCCTCTCTCGGTGGCCATCGAGGACCTAGGAGCATGCTGGCCACGGCCACACGTCAGAGCGCACCTCGGCAGCAGAGCTCCAGTAAGGGACAGGATGCAGCTGGCTCCTGGGGCAGTGTGCGGGCAGCCGGGGGCTCAGCGGCGTGTGCGTGCATGTGCAGGCGCGGGGTGCGGAGCAGCGTGTGGAGGCACACTGCAGGAGAGCGAGCAGAGAGGAGACGAACAGAAAATGGGATTAAGCAGGGAGAGCACCCTGCCCGTTACCCAACTCTCCTTGTGTAACCCTTGCTGCCCTCACAGGCGGCCGCTCTGCTGACAGAGGCGTTTGCTGGGCACCTGTGAGAAAAGCTGCAAGGTCAGCACAGAACCAACTGCCCCGCTATCTTCCCTTCTAGGGAGGTTTACAAGTCCAGAGGAAGGGTCGTGAGAGGCCTTGCAGCCCTCCGGATGAGGCTGTAGTGCCTCCTGCTAACTAATCCTCCCCATCTTAGTGACTGTGGTGGGGACAGGGCTGACACAGCGGCCCGGAGGGTCCCCAGGGCTCCAGTGGCACACGGCAGAGCAGTGACTATTGCTTCTGGGCCAGAGAGAGAGGAGAGGAGCTGCTGCCGTCCCCAGATCCTCTCCAAGGCTGGGGATCTCCTCCCCATCCTCTGCTCTCTGCAGCCAGGACTGAGGCTTCTGTGAGCGGCAGAGTGGCAGGGAGCTCAGGGCTTGGAGCGGTACCCAGACGTGTGGGGAGCCTTTGCCTGCCTGGTGAGCAGCCAAGCTGCAGCCCTTCTCCAGCTTCGTACCAGCTGCACGATGGAGGCAGCTGACTGGGCTGCCAAAAAACCACGAGTGGAGGGCCAGGGAGTGGCTTGTGCTGGTGCTGAATAATGATGATCCCAGCGCGCTTATAAAACCAGGAGGTGGAGAGCCCAGCCCAGAGCTGTTCCTCTGCAGCCCGGGTCCTCCAGAGAGCCCCGCTCCATCTCTTCGGCCAAGGTACGTGTCAGAATTGAACGGTTCAGAAGAGGCACTGTGTCTCTGCCTGCTGCAGGGCCGGGTCCTGCGCTGGGACACAGCCTGAGCTCTGCTTTTAAACCTGATGACAACATTGCAGCTGATCCTGCGGAGGAGTTTCTGGCCAGGGAGGCAGAGCAAGGCTTTGCTGCAGGGTCTGTAGGTGCCAACCTGCCCTAAGCAGAGCCCAAGGAATGTGGGTGCTATCCCAGCTATCCTAGACTGCTTGGATCTGCCTCCTCTGCTCCGAGAGGAGAACCAGTCCGTTCCCTCCCTGTGGCATGCTGCTGGGCTCAGCTCCTTATTTGTGTGGCGCTGGTCTGAGCCTAAACCAAGCCCCTCGTTCTGCAGCGGTACGTCCATCCTGGCACAGGAAGACCCCCTGGAGGCAGTGCCCCTCACACCACCTTGCAGGGTCCCAGGGGGATGCCCCTCTTGCTGTGCAGGTTCACTTCAACGCCCCAGGGTCTTGGCTCTGGAATATATTCCTTGTGTTCCAGCATCTTGCAGCGACCATCTGTGCGTGGCCCTCGCCTCAGCTTTGGAGAGATGTCAGTGCTCCTGCGTGTCCTTCTGTATTTATCACCTCTGCACCACCTCTTTCAGCTGCGGGTGATGGGCAGAGCTGGTCTCAGCGGGTACTGCCACAGAGCTGCTGGGCACAGCCTGAGCACAGGCAGGGCTTGAGGCTGCTCTGAGCTGGGCATTTACTCGTGTTCTTTCCTCCCTGCTGTACCCCCAGGGATCCTGCTCCACACGCCCTGTCCTTGTGCCCTATGTCACACCAAGCTGTGCTCCAGGGAGACCCTTGCTCATCTCTTTTCCTCCCCAGCAGGTCCATTTCCCACCCGCATCCTGACACAGCCATGCTGGGCACAGCCGTGTGGCTCTTCATCCTGCTCAGCCTCCTTGGCGTTGGGAAAGGCCAGATGTTTCACATGGGACCGTGTCCGGACCCATCGGTCCAAGAAGACTTCGATATCAACAAGGTCTGAAACCCTTCCTAAAAACCCCACGGGGGGTAGCGAGTCAGATCTAAGGGGGCACAGGACTGATGGCAAGCGGCCTGAGCGCACCGTGGGGTTGGGCAGGTCCGGTCTCGGTGCCTCCTGGGGAGCTGCCAGCGAGGGTCTGCAGCCCTGCCGCTCACCTGCGGCGCTCTGCACCACACAGGGGGAAGATCAGGGGAATCAAGCAAGTCCAGCTGTACCAGGAAAGGGGATGGGTTGCTCTGCCTCAGCCTTCTCACGCTGAGAGCATTTCTCTTCCCTTAGTACCTGGGGAAATGGTACGAGATCGAGAAGCTGCCCTCGAGTTTTGAGAAAGGAAGCTGCGTCCAGGCGAATTACTCCCTGAAGGAGAACGGGAAGTTCAAGGTGATCAACAAGGAGATGCTGTAAGTGTCTGTGTTCAGGCCATGTCCTCACTGCAGCAGCGGCGGCACCACCACCCCTCTTGCAATCCTGTTTGTGGGTCTGGTTTCTGGGGGTGCTCCAGCTGTGCTGGGACTCTGTGTTCTGCCGTGGGTCCTGCTGAGCTGTGGGCGTCCGGTTTGTCCGTGGAGCTCAGCAGGTCTCTGTCCCATTGTCCCAGGTGACTCCCGTGTGAGTCAGGGACTCCCCTCTAGCTGGTTTGGGATCACCAGTAAAGGCTGAGAAGCCCCAGGTTCTGTCGTGGCTCTCAGGGTTGGCAGCCAGGAACCCTGTGCCCCTGTGTGCCAGGAGATGCCCGTGTCCTCTGCTCTGGAGGAGGGGACTTGCTGAAAAGGCGCGGGGAGGATAAAGCACAGGGCTCCCTCCTGTCAGCCTTTCCCTGGAGGGTTAAGCTTGCGCTGGCAGCAGCTCCTGTGTCAGGACCTGACCGCTGGTCCCAGTCCAGATGAGGAGCGGAGCGAGCGCTCTCAGTACTGCCCTTGGTGCTCACGGCAGTCTGCAGTTCCCCTCCTGGCTGCCTGCAGGGGCAGAGGCAGATACGAGCTAAGCTGTTTCCACCACCAGCCCCAGCTGCCGTGGGGTGCAATGAGAGGGAGTAAGCGCTGTCCCCTGCGCTCCCTGGCGTGACAGGGCACTTTGTTCTGGCTCACAATAGCAGTAACACAGCAGTGCAGCCCTCGTGTCCCGCGGGGAGAGGCATCCATGCCGCTTACCGGCAGCGCAGCGCTGTCTCTGCAGCTCCACTGCTGCGGTGGTGCCTGTTACTTGTACCCGCATTGACCTGCAGGGGATTAATCTGCCCACGGGTGTCCCTGCTTCCGCAGCTCAGGAATCTTAGGGTCAGGTGCGCACTGTGCCTGGCTCCAGCATCAGCCCCTTGACCTCTGCTGCTGGCATCATTAGCTCCTGCTTCCACCAGTGCTCCCATTTCCCGTGGAAGCGCGATGCTTTCCTGCCCCAGAGCTCTCGAAGCATCCAGCCCCCTCTGCAAAAGTAAGCAGGGCAGCTCGAGTGGCAGGGCTGGCTGCCAGCAGGGCACTGCTCCGACCCAGCAGCTCACCGTGCAGGGACAGGGAATTCCAGTGTGCAGGAACATGCCACGACCTGGAGGACACAGAGGTGGTCAGGCAGGCGTGACCATGCACCTTCCGCAGCTGGCAGGGGCCCAGCTGCCCCCTGTCACGTTCAAGACCAGTGCTGGGATCCTCCCACCCTGGGCAGAGGCATCTTGCTCTCCCTCTTCTTTGTCACTGCCCCCTGGCACCGATGGACACCGGGTTGTCAGGGGCACTGGGGAGGTTAACCTGGACAGCAGGACTCGGTGTGCTGGGAGCTGCGCTGAAATCATCCCCACGAGGGGGCTATCCCCCGGGGATGCTGGGGGGGTGGCGTTTCAGCCAGCTCCCGGCAGGGAGGCACCAGGAGGGAGGGTTTAACGCGAGCGAAAATGCAGGGTCGTTTCAACTTCATCCGATTCTGGTTTTGCCTTCTGGTTTCTTCCCCAGCTCCAACGGCAAAGTCAACGAAATTGAAGGGGAAATAATGCACACGGACGGGAGGGAGCCGGCCAAGCTGGGCGTTCGCTTTAACTGGTGTAAGTAGGCGGCTGGCAGACCCTCTGCCGCAGCAGCCTCAGCGGCGCAGGGAATGCGCGCCCTGCCCTGCCTCCGGGGGCGCAGAACTAGGCGGAGCTGCCGCAGGGACTCAGGGCAGCTCGCCATGGCTGGTGGCTAGCTGGGGAGCTACCAGCAGGCAGGATTCTGGGGATGCTCCCACAGCGGCGGAGCCCTCCTCACCAGCTGGTCTCGCAGCAGGGAAGGCCAGCAGCATTGCCATCCCTCCGGGTCAGAGGGGAAGGGGATGGATAGAGGTGGGAGGCGGCCCCACGGCTGCTGCAAGGGCCACGAGTAAGCCTGTCTCTGGGAACGCAGAGCTTCGGGGCCCGCTCTGCCTCTGCCACCAGTGCCTACTAGCAGCAGTGAGCAGGACGGGTGTACCGGCTCTGCCCCTGTCAGTGGGACCCACGGGGGCCGCTCGCCATGGCTGCATTTCATTCGCGGCGCAGAGCTCTTTGCTGCACCCACCCCAGTATCAGCAGAGGGAGCAGCAGTCTCCTCCTGGCTCCCTTCTGTTCTGTTGCCACCTTTGGCTGGTTTGTAGCCCTTACACAGAGTCGTTTGGAGAAACGGGTGGGACGGAGGTTCTGGGAAAGGCCAATTACAGCATCACCCAGAGTCCTGCTGCCTGCAGCTGCAGCCCCGGGCATCCTCACCGGATGTGAGGTCTCAGCCTTCCTTAGTCCATTAGGAATAAACCCCGGGGCACTGGAGCCACCTCTGCTTTCTGCCTGATGGCCTGACGTTGCGGTGGCTGCCCCACGTCACGGCAGAGGCTTCGGGCACGGCAGCCCGATGGAGAGCTGAATGTGGGCCGGTGCTGGTAGGATGGGCTGAGCCATTCTGATTCCCACTGCCTAGGCTCCAGCTGGCTGTGGGGGCAGTGGGTGGCAGGTTGTGCTCCTCAGATGGCCTGTGTCAGCTCCCAGCCCTCCTACCCACCAGCGAGCCCCCTCACAAGGGCACAAGCTGGGCTGGCTGTTGGTGGCCTGGTCAAGCCGTTCAGGTGTTTGCGAGACCTCCTGTAGCAACCACTCAGGAGCAGCAAAAGTGGGAACAGCACGAGGGGTTGTGGTTCTAGCGCTGCAGAGCAGGCAGGAGCTGGTTACTCACGGTGTTCCATGCCCTTCTTTCTCCCAGTCATGCCTTCGGCCCCTTACTGGGTTGTCTCCACCGACTATGAAAACTACTCACTGGTGTACTCTTGCACCAATATCCTCTGGCTCTTCCACATTGATTACGCCTGGATCCTGTCAAGAGCTCCCGAGATGCACCCCGAAACCGTGGAGCAGCTGAAGAGCGTTCTCCAGTCCTACAAGATAGACACCGAGAAAATGATGCCCACGGACCAGGCTAACTGCCCTCCCGAGATGTAGCTCCCAGCGTGCAGGGACGCAGTGCTGGACGAACTCTGTTGCTTCACTACCCGCTGCAGTTTCTCCAGGTAACAGAGGAGTGTAACGGTCCCTTTGCCCACGGTAGTTTGCCTGCCCAGAGCCACTCCATGCTGTCACCCCCCGTCTCGCTCTGCCTGCTTTTTCTTCTTGCTCTGACTTTTGCAGAGAGAAACCGATTGATTCAAAGCTGAGGGGTAAAGAAAAGAAACCCTGAAGCTCTGCCTTGCTCTGAGCCCTCCAGGCTGCGGAGGAGGTGTGATGTGAAAGTATTAGCCCCAAGGGAAAACCTTGTCGTGTGCCCCCAGGATTTTTTTCCGGTTGGTTTGATGCTTCTAGGGCTGCCCTGAGTCTGTGCAGTCCGTGCCAGAGCACAGCTCTGCCTTCCCAGCGCCTTCCCTACCGCCCCTGGGAACCCAGGCTGGAGGTCCTTTGGTGCAGGCCTGGAGGTGTTTGTTATGGCCAAGTCAGAGTCCTCCTCCCCACAAATAGCATCAGGCTTCAGTATTTAAAGTCCAAGAAGCCTGAAGATGCCCAGACGCTCAGGAACGCTTCACCCTGTCTGTATGTGACTCATCTGAGGTGACGGTGGTACCGTGCTCTCACGGGGTTGGCTCTGAGAATACCCGTAAGCAGACAGAAAGAGATGGGTCTGCACCCTTGTCCTCTCCTCCCAAGGCTTTTCCTGAACGCCAGGACACGGCCGGCTCTGCCTGGCACCCTGCTCGCTGCTTTTGTACGTGCCAAGCGCCCGCGGGCACTGCGCCTGTCCCGGCAGGTGTTCACCAAGCGCCGTGATGCCCCCGCTTGAGTAGCATTGATGCAGCTCAATAAAACTTCAGTGAAATATCTGCTCCGAGCATCTGTACCCTCCCGCTGCGAGCAGGCTGGGGGGGCTCAGCGCGCAGGGTCTGCCCCTTCTCTGAGCCATGGGCTGCCACAGCAGGAACGCAGCAATACAGGAGCGACAGTGTTCAGTGAAACGCTCTGCTCCACGGCCTGGAGGTCTGCCCAGCTCTCTGGGCTGATGTGTGCTCTTAGCAGGTTGCCGGAGCCATGCGGCAAACCCAGGTACCGGCTCTGGCCCGCAGGGCCCCCCATCTCCTGCTGCCTTTATTGACATGAGGTGTGGACAGAGAATACTGTCACCACGGAACCAGAGCCCTCTGGCTGGAAAAGCCCTTCAAGATCCAGACCAAGCAGACAGCCGGGGACCCAGCTGTCCCGTCCTTGAGCTCCATGGAGGAGGCTCCGCTCCCTCCCCGGGCCGCCTGTTCCACGGCCGGCTGCCTCTTCCCATAGGGAAGCTCCTCGTGGTGCCCAGCCCAGAGCTCCCCTGGTGCCGCCCGAGGCCGCCTCCTCTTGTCCTGCCCCTCGCTGCCTGCGGGAAGAGGCCAAGCCCCCCCGCTCCGCACCCTCCCGTCGGGGGGCCGCAGACACCGCCAGCCCCGCCGGGTTCACGCGAGAGCCCCTCAACCAAGGCTCCGCGTGCCCGCGCAGGCCTCGGGCAACGCAGCGCGAGCAGGACTCCACGCGCGTGCACAAGCCTCACGTGTGCGCGCCCAGGCTCCCGCGCGAGGAGCGGCCCCGTGTTCGCGCCCGAGCCCGCG
>VZRI01012757.1:37297-52553 GCA_013397515.1 Upupa epops | reverse complement strand
CGGGCCAGCCCGGCCCGCGACGAGGACGAGCAGGAGCACGGGTGAGCGCCGCGCCCGGGACTGCGTCGGATTTGAGGAGGCGGCGGCGGCGGCGGGTCCCTGCAGGGCCCGAGGCCTCCCCTCGGGCTCCGCTGTCCGCCAGGGGGCTTCGTGTTGGGGGCAGACTGGCAGGGCGTCCCCGCTGCCTTGTGGTGGGAGGACTGTGCGTGGGGCGGGCGGCGGAAGCCCCACCGAGGCCGGGTCATGGACTCAGAGAATGGCCCAGGCTGGAAGGGACCTCGGAGATCGTCCAGTTGCAGCCCTCTTGCCGTGGGCACACAGCTCCCACTAGGTGAAGATGCCCGGAACCCCCTCCAACCTCGGCTTGAGCACGTCGAGGCAGGGAACCTGGGTTCCGCTAGCGCAGGGCCCTGCTGGGAAGGGGAGAGGATTCCGGGGCTGTGTGCCTGCCAGAGGGGCGCCTGGACTGACCGAGAGCATAGTGAGGCGGCTGATGAGCCTCACTGTTCATGAACTATTTGCAGAAGCACTATGCTCACTCAGAAAGGCAAACGGGAAGGTTTATTCTTGCTCGTGCAGTGCACTCTGCCATGGGGGAATGTACTCCTGGTCCAAGCATGTCCTTACTCAAAGGTAACTTTCTTGTCTGTGAGCAGAGGCTCTTCCCTGGGGAGAGGGCTTCTCTTGAGGTGAAGCATATGTAAGGCACGTTCTGGGTTGCGTGAGACTCAGCTGTACATTTCCTCACACGGCGAATATGCACTGGACTGCAAGAAAATCTTGGTTTAATTATAACGTGCAGAATTGGTTCAGATATGCCAGAGGTGGCCTTTAGCCAGCCAGCGGCTGTCCCTTCAGCCAGCACCTTGAACGTGCCACTTGCTGTGGCTCTGACATGATCACGTTATCGTGAGCTCCGTGGTTATAGCATCGCCTTTGGTGGTTTTCTTTATTTGGGAGGCAGTACTGCAAGGTGGGAAATAAGGGCAAAATAAAACGGACGGGTATTTCTGTATTCCAGTAGTGTTCTTCCCCCCTTTGCCTCGTTAAATCCCGAGTATAGACCAGAGTTAGGACGATAAAAAGCAAAATATTTGATTTGCTGCGTTAGCTGCTTCTGCTTTCTAGGAAAAAAATACTGCAAGAGAAGGAATGAGGTGGTGTTTCTCAAGGAGGTGAGTGTAAGTAACATGCCACACGAAAATGCTGCCACGATCTTCCTGTTCTTTGTTCTTCATGTGTGCATGGCACAAGGTGGTGACGGCCTGACCCGATGTTAAGTGGACTGGGTGCTGGTAGCGTGTGCTGGTTCTCTGCAGTCTCCTTTGCAGCGTCTTGAAGAATGATCAGAAATCAGAGTACGGACTGATGCGCTGAGTACGGGGTGTCCTGGTTATAGTACACAGTAATGTCTCTAAGCAGTTAAGTGGGCAGCAGTCCGGCTTCTGTTTTCTGTCTACAATCATGAGCCAATAAAGTATATTAGATTAATTCTGCAAATTAAAGGGCATGGGCAGAACCTGGCTGGCTGCATTAGAAGGTTTCCTGGGAGGATGATTGTAGGTTTGTGTGCAGGTATTAATTGTGATTGGCAGTGCTTCATTAAACCAGCATTATTTCTGACTTCAGCGCAGTCATTTGTGCTTCAAATAATGGCAAACACTACAGCTGCGATTTTCTTTGAAGATCAGAAATCGGTTTATAAATTCATGTATTTTCTTCACGCACCTTTATCAGCAGTCTGTCCTATTTCTAACATCGAAATTCAGGTCTGAAAACTTTTAGAGCAGCTGCAGATGAGAGTATTGAGTCAGGCATCATCTTGTGAAGCGCTGTGTGCAGTAGTTGCATCATTATTGACCCTGCGTTGCTGTTAGTGGTGGTAAAATTGCTTTGAAAACTGGCTGTATGAAAATAACGGTGCAGGAGGACAGGTTGTGAAATGGATGGAGAGAGAGGAGTTCTTCTGCAGAAACTTCTTGCCTGTCGAGCTGTGGTGTCAAAAACATGATCATGTATATTTAGAGACGTGTGAGCATACAAATGAGCACTTCTGAGAGGTTTCATATCAGCTTGTCCTGAGGAAGCTGAGACTTCCTGTTGCTGTATCTGAAGGGTTGTCATTTCCCTGGGATGATCCTAAGCTCTGTCATTGCTGTTAGGCTGCTCAGGCATGCCTGTGCATGCTGCATTGGAGGACACGGAGTTGCGGGGCTTTGGGGCACTTAGTCCCTCTTTGTGATGACTTCTTACGTGAAGGGGTGAAATGCCGTGTGTGTTTGCCACTAAAAGAGATTTTGTTAGCTTAAATGAAATTTAACTTGTGTTTTGGGAGGTGTTCCATAGCCACATGGCTTTCAGTGTTGGAATCTAAGTCTAAAGGAATGAGTGTGAGAAAGGAAACCACTAAAAGCCAGCTCAGTGTGCCTGAGTTGCTGACTTGAGGCTGTTTAATTTCATGAGCCACAAAGAGATTCTTCAGAGGCTGTCAATATTACTGTTACGTACTGAGGTGTGAGCCCAGGCAATAAACTGGGATGTGATGAGCACAGAGCATGCGATGGGAAGTTCTCCCCTGTCAGATTTCCACTTCAGTGAGGCTCTGTCTCCTCAAAGCAGCTGCTGCTCCTTTTGCCAGCTGCTTTGGCTGATAAAAATTCTCATGTGCTCACTCTTAGTCATCGACTAACTTTAAGCAGGTTTATAGCTGATATTTTTGCTAGTGATTTTCCAGCTCCTAAAATATACAGGTTTGAATAACTGGTGTTCCTAGGCTGGAGCAATTCTTTTGTCATCATGAAGCTCATGACTCTCCACCCTGTCAGAGCAGACAGTCTGACTCACGTGCTGCGCGCTTAGATTGCAATCCTTGTGTTGCAGTTGGAACAAAATGATTCAATAGCTCTGAAGCCTCAACCATGAGAGTTTGGCACTGGTTAGTGTATGCTGAGGCGATCAGGCTCACATATTGTTTCTGGAATAGATCTGGCAGCAAAACCTGCGTACCTGTTTTTCCTTTCTACACTTGTTTTCCCTATTATGTTACGCAGTGCTCTCCGTACCTGTAACCTTTAGTTTGTGCTTCAAGTTTTGCTTTATTGATTTATTTTACAAGTAGTGTTCCGCTCAGGAGCGGCTGTGCAAATGAGATTGTTCCAATAACAAATTCAGAAGGTGCATTCAGTCAGGTTTTTTTAAATAAAAGTATTTAAGTAGATTTTTTCTAGCCAACTGCCCTCCCCTCAAACCAACCAACCAAAAACAAACCCCAGCAGAACCCCTTAATGTTTATCTCCTTTAAAAAGTTGCAACAGGAATACGTTCATACATAAGGTAATACTAAGTAGTAAGTAATTTTGATATTCTAAGGGTAGGTTTCTTGGCTTAGCGTAAAGGAAAGTCTTCCTTGTATAGAGCTTGTAGTAACCTTTTCAGAGAATAAGTGAGACCTGGTGGGTTTTGTTGGCTAAACGTTTCTGTGTCTCTTAGATTAGCGGTGACCTCTGGCCACAAGGCAGTTGCTTTCCTTGCATTTCACGTTTGTCAGCATGGGTGGGCTTTTGTTACCGCAGCTCTATGTAAAAGGTACATTCAGTGATTGAGGAAGTTCTAAATGGCGTAACGTTACTGGTACCTGCATGTGTAAGATGTGCAATTCCTTCAGTGTGATTACAGCAGGGGACCGGTTCGGGTTTGATTCTGCTAGAGCGTGTCAGAAACAGTGTTGGTAAGGAATGAACTTCTTCAGTCCTGTCTATTTTACCGCAGGAAGTCACTGGTTGGGTGCTACTGTTTCTGTAACAGTTTTGCTAATAATCATAGCGGCTCACTGAACAGAGCTGAGGTGAAGTTACTCGGTTTTGCTGAAGTATTAAGGGTTACAGTACGAGGAAGAATGATTTTATAGTTACTGGTAACAAGAGCCAACAGCTAATGGGACAGTGCTTAAGACTGGCAATCTCTTGAGAAAAATATATGTATGTATATGAATAAGGATGCACTGCTAGATCAGTGAGTTTATTGAGCTGAAGAGGATTGATAGGGAAAGTGAGTTGCACTGATCACTTGTAATGGCTTAACAGAAGTGTGCGTAGAACAGGATTTAACAGCTATCCCTTGACCATGTCTGTGTGCTGTAATCGTATTCTTTAGGCTTAGATGCAGTAGAGTTTAAAAGACACTGAAAACATGCCTTCTGCATCCACTAAACTAATTGCTTTTGGAATACAGCGACACTTAACTGTTTTCTTCTTCCAGTAAAAAATCCCAGAAGTGGGATGAGATGAACATCATCGCTACGTACCACCCAGCAGGCAAAGATTATGGCTTGATGAAAATAGATGAGCCAAGTACTCCTTACCACAGGTAGGCCCGATAAACTACTACCCTGAACTATGGCAGTTTTTCAAGTATTGGCAGAGCCTTTCAACTGAGTATTGTTAGGGTTTTGACTGTTTTTATCAATCAGATTTTACTCAGCAAATTACTGATAAAAGCTACTTTCTGTTTGCCCTCCAAGCATGGTAGGAGGAGACGATGAGGATGCAGTCAGTGACTCGGAGTCAAACGAGCCCTTAAAAGCAGATGTGTTGAGTAAAAAGTAAGTATTGTCACAGAAAATTGGCTAAATGTTAAGATAACTTTCTCTTTCCTGGCGAACCTTTTCTTATGGGAATGTGTGCTGTTGCTCTAGAAGCCAAATTTAAATGCTTTATGCTGTTTGATAGTGCCCCTAATGCTTTAAACCTCTTGCAGGTTGTTAGTCCACACACATTGGCAAAAGTAACAAGGAGAGCATTTGTGTGAGTGTCCTGACAGGTCTTGTTTGAAATAGTTACACAGCATTTTGAATTGCTTGATTTATACAGGCTGGCAGCTGCAGCTGAAGGCAAAGGACCCAAATTCATAGCAAGACAAGAGGAAAGCAGCGAGGAGGAAGATGAGGATGAAGAATTAACACCTGAAGAACGAGGTAGGGATATGGTGGTGTCTTTCTTTTGTTGGAGGGATTTTCCTACAAGTAGTTTCAGATTTTCTTTTTTTGGGGGGAAGAAAAAGAACTATCAGAAAAATGGTGTTATTTTTAAATGGAGATAAATGTTCATATGCTGTTACTAGTTGTTGGTTCAGGCTTGCTTTAACTTGGCGTTCATTTGTCCACAGAGAAGAAGAAACAGTTTGAAATGAAGAGAAAGATGCACTACAACGAAGGACGAAACATCAAATTGGCAAGACAGCTCATTGCAAAAGAACTACATGGTGAAGAGGAGGAGGACGACGAGGATGAAGAGATGCGTGATGCTGCAGAGGTAGAAACGATGAGTACAGAAGCTACTGACCATGGTGAGATGCTGATTAAGCAAAAAGCATGTTGAGGTACTGACGGTCCTTTCGCCTCAGCGTGAATGAGTCTAGAAAGGGTACACAGTGTGTGTGTCACACTCGGTGTGCAGCGCTGTCTCAACAGGTAGATTTGTGATACAGTACCAGAGCCATCAGCCTTGCTAAAAACGTGGACTTGTGTCCGTTGTGACACAACAGAAAAGCAAACTTCTGGGCTTTGTACTGTTTCCTCAGGGTGTCACTTTTGGTACTCAAGTTGCCAGAGTTGTCCTTAAAGCTGTGGCCACGTGGGAGAGCCTGGCCTTACACTGCAGTTCTGCTTCCACTCTGCTCCCAAACCCCCCTGTTATAGTCAGTAAGGGGAAATAAACATGAATGCTTTCTCCCTATTGAGAGGAGAGTCTCTAACTTCCTTAATGTAAAGTACTGCCTGTTTTACTGTAAGATAACTACTGGTAGGACTTAGGATGAACGTGCCCCATTGTTCATTTCATAGCATGGGATAGACTCTCAGCTTTGCTTTTAGTCCAGCTACTGGAAGAAAGTCTGGGACTTGCTTCAGGACTGTCTCTTGATAGGAAACTCAAAACTGTAGAGGCTGACACCTTCCCTTTCATTCTTAAGCTTCTCTCTGGGTGAAAAGGGTAGACTGTATAATGTACTTGATTTTTTCATGGTGGCTTACTAGTGCACAATTAGGGCTGTTCACTACCCACCTCTGTAAGTAACAGCACACCGAGGAAGCGTTTGGTGTTAAACAAATAGACATCTGTTGCCCATGAGACTAGTGGCAATGAAGTCTAAGCCTTGTTCATCTGTTGCTTGGCAAAGCCATGAGATGTTAGCACAGTCTGCAGACTTGGGAAGATGCTGCATGGGTTTAACTTGGTTCCCATTTGTAAAAACAAATCACAAGCACCTGAACTAGGACCTCTTCTAAAATTTGTTTCAATTCCATACCATAAAAAGGTGATTTGACAATAATATGCTTTTAAGTTCTGTGAACTGCACGTTTTAGTCCCGTTATTTATTACAGGAGGACTAACACCTTCATAATTTCTGTGAAAGGGTCGTTTGGTATGTATCTGAGACCCATTAATGGATTGACATCATCCAGTAACCTAAGCCTTATAATGGCCATTCACTGGAACTTCACTCTCCAGGGGAAAGGAGGGCTCCAGTAGGCAACCTTATGACCTTTCTCCGTGGCTGGAAGCTGTCATCTCTCTGCACTCTGATGTAAAACAGAGGCAACTGCGCTCCCCAGCTGCATTCACCAGTGGAAGGAAGGCACACCTTTGCAGCATTTTTCCATCTCTCTTGTTGAAGTCCATTCCACCTTGCCTCATAACAAGCTTCAGAGCCACAACTGGTAACTATCAATTTTAGACTGCTCATGGCCAATAGATTCTATAAATATAACTATTTGCCAGCTTATCAGCCTGTTAACTAACTGGTTTTCCTCCACACATCTAGACATACTTTCCATTAACTTACTGTAGTTCTCAGTTCTTCGGTTCTGTTTCGTGTTGTGCTGCTTACCAAGCTTCGGTGTTTCATTTCTCCTAATCTCTGCACCAACTATCATAACTTTTTGTCTTTGTACTTGATGAGCTCTTCCGATGTTAAGTCCTGGTCTCACTGCTGGAGCAGCTGGTGAACTGAACGCCCTTGGGCTGGCCATGTTTGATTCTTTGTGGGAGGTCAAATGATGGTGGATATGGACAGAACTGCTAATAAAGCTTTCTGTCCTCTGTAGGTCACCTCTTATGTTGAGGTGGTGACTGTTCAGCAGCATAGCTTCTGGGTTCTGTTTGGATTGTACCTGTTATAACGGGGACCAGCTAAGAAGAGTATTTATAGTAGCTGTGTTAAAGTAGTGACAAAGGCTTGCTGAAATAACTTGGTAACATCTCCATCACTCTCTCACCTGTACTCTGAATGCACAGAAGAATCTCCTTGTTCATAAATGTTAATCAAACAGCTACTAGGGCTACAGAGCATTTCTCAAAGCTGGTTTTAACACTCCCTGCTTGGGTTTTTTGCTTTGGCCGTGCTGTGCTTTTGTCACACTGGGTATTTAAAACTATTTTAGTGTAGTTGTTTCCTTCATGGAAACGGGCCAACATGCCATTAATAACCTTGAGATTCCCGTTTGGACTGCTAAGCTGAATCTGGGTAACTTTTAAAGATCTTTTTGACATGAAATTGCTGTATTTTAAAGTACTTTCTTAGAGAGCAGAAAAGAAGGGTTTCCTTGCTGTATTGGGTGACTAATGACAGAACCAGGGGAAATGATCTGGAGAGGAAGGGAGGTTTAGATTAGATTATTAGGAAAAAATGTTTCACAGAAGGAGTGGTCAGTGGTGAGGCACTGGAACAGCCTTCCTGGGGAGGTGGCTGAGTCATCATCCCTGGAGGTATTTCCGAAGGTGTAGACACGGTGGTTGGTGCCATGCTATAGTGGCAGGCATGGAGGAGGGTTAGTGTGTAGTTTTCAGCCTCTCATGTATTTAGGGTTTTGGTTGATGTGGGTATGGTTGGACTCGGTGATCTAGGAGGTCCTTTCCGACCATGATGATTCTGTGATGTAGAGGCTGATTTTTGTGATGGTTTGTTTTGGCTATGCTGTTAAACCAACAGCTTCTAGCGGGGGAAACATCTGCCTTTCCCTACATGTTGTACTGTAGTTTTAATTGTTTTGTAACTTCAGAACTGAAGTCAAATGGAAGAAAGACAGCTGATGATGTGGCTTAACACGCACCTATTCTCACTTAAGGCTGTCAGTCGGTGTCGGTGAGAGCTGGCATGTCCTTATTTCATTGGAATAATGTGACTTGTATAGCACTAATGAGCGCTCTGGGTAAAGGTGTGACATAAGAATTTCGTAGTGGCCTTTTGTGAACCTGGGGCTCCCCGCCTCCTGGGGTTTTCAGGCAGTTTGAGACCACCTCAGTTGGATATTTTTTTTCATAAAGATCCCTTAAAGGTTCTTTGCTTTCTTACCTGACGCTCTTTTCAACCCTCTAATCCTGTCTGTCTTGTGTTTGAGTAAAACTAACAGTATGCTTCTAATGTCTATACTCAACTTTTGAAGAAGTGGATGAAGACTTAGGCCAGTTTGTTTTTTAGAAGGCTTCTGTCAGATTCTACTAGATATTCTAATATGAGTTGCGCTTCTTGGTTACAGACTGAGATTTCTTGCTGATTGACATGAAGATGGCCAGTCCAGTCAGTGATGGTGAGAACTATTTGTGTATTTTTGCCCTCCTCTTCAGTGTGGGCTAACAAGTGTTTTCAGTGGATGGGTCGTTCTTTTCTCACCTTGACTAGCTGTACCCTATCCTGTGCGTATGGAGACTAGCAACCCAGCTTCTTGGTGCAAAAGACAGTTCAAGCTGTAGTGACAGTTCAAGCTTGTAGCACAAGGATTGCTTGCTTCAACTTCTCTGAAATTTGTCTGGCTACTCCCTGTTTATGACTCCGTGAATGACAGAAATGACTTTGTTTCTCTCCACAAACACTTTTTTCCTCTAAAAATTCTCTTTGAAATCACTGGAGGAGAAAGATTCCTGATGTAGGTAGACTTAAGCATGATGATTTCAATGTAGACTTGTGTTTACTCAAAAGTATCCCGTACAAGGGTGCGACCTGTAGCAGTTCAATTGACAAGCAGTAAAACCATTGTTGTCTCCTTATGGTTCATCTAGTATTCATTGCTAGGATAACCCTGCTTAGATACTGCTGAACTGTCAGATGACTGGGTGTGCTCTTCTGGCCTTCGGTAGGTACAGAAGCCGCTGTATTAACCGCCAGAGCATAACCCTAAAGATGACTGAAGTGAGGAGGCTGGGGGAGTACCTGAATTGGTTCTACCTGTTAGACTGCACTTGCTCCAAGGTCTAACTTGTGCCTTTTCAAAAAGATTAGTGTCATCTGGATGTGGTTTTCCTTTATGCCACTGAATTTTCTAGTATGGATATATATTAGCATACATATCTATACAGTGGGCTTTTCATACGGAAAGCACTAACTGGGAGGAGCTTTCTCAGATTTAGTGCTGTTCTTTGGCTCAAAACCATGAGTTTGGCGACTTCCTGGAAACCACAACAGGTTGTGCTCCTTCATTCTTTCCGTTTCATCTGGAAATGAAATTTGACCAAACGCATACTGTGCTGGCTTGCATTTCACCAGAGTCACGCGGTACTTAGGCAGACTGCTCCCTCTAACCACTGGGTTAAATCCCCCCAGTCGCAGAGGTGGTGAACTTCCAGCGCCTGGTGTTCTGAGGGGTGACATTAGCCATTTCTAACACAAGGATGCAATTACTATTTTGGAGGCTTCTGCCTTCTCAGACTAAGAGCTTGTAGGTTGCTAAGGTGGGTTGGCAAACATTACCTTTGGAGAAGCAAGGAGGGTTTTATGTGTGTTTTGAAAATATTGGATGCGTGTGAACAAATACCTTCTTTCTGTAATCTTTCTCATGCAGCACATGCTACCCGTGACCAGCTGGAAAGTAGAGCACACAGCATAGAAGAAATCTGTCCAGAACTTTAACTGCTTGTCAAAGACACAAATATAAACATCGCTTCATGGTTTTTTGCAATTAAGGCTCTTCAATACTGAGAAGCATATCAATTACAATGTGTATTGCCAAGAATGTTAATTTTAGACTTGTCTGTTAGGCAGAACACCACCTGTCTAATTGATTTATTCTTGTGCCTAGTATTTCTTGGAGAATACCGCTTCATAATCCGTTCAACCAGAATGGCATTCCCTGTGTGTGTAAAGCTGATTATCTTGCGTAATGCTTCAAAACAGAGAGTATCTCTTTTGGGTTTTCGCTATTTATTTGACAGTGTTCTCGGTGTGGTATCTCCTGCGGAAAGGTTTGGGATTCAAGAACCAAGCGGTACAGCATATATCCGACTGACACGCGAGCTATTTATCAGAGGTGTTAAGCAATTTAAAAAGGGATTATTTAAGTCTTACAACTTTTTTGTAAAGCTTTGACCTGTTATGTAGACTTCAGTGTGTTACTACCTATACTTTCACAGTCCTTAGAAAAAGAAGTTGTATTTTATTTTTCAGGAATCAGTGTTTGGGATCAGCTGTAAGCTTCTGACTAAGGCAGCGCTGGGGTCTGGTGGAGGGAATGTTTTTACACTGGAAATGTTCTAACGTGAACTTTGCATTTAACTGTCAGTATCTCTTCTGTGGGGACTGGATGTTTTGTGGAGCTGTCTTTGGCTTATCATGAGGACATGGAAGTTCCCTCCAGCTTTTCACTTAAAACCACTTTTACAGTCACTCTTCCGGCTGGTTTCAAACTTTTGGTCCTTTTTCAGTTGCATGAAGAGTGGTCTTGCCACCAGCACGCCCCTGAGGAAAAACACCCAACCCTGAACAAATCCACATCAGGATTGAAGATGAGCTGAGATCAGGCTCTGCTGTTCTTACATAAAGGTTACTGCTTATGATCTACTAATTTAGGGTTGTCAACCTGCGTACTGAAAACAGCTGGTCTAAATCTTCCTGTATCCATGGCAACTTAGAGCAGCTGCTTTTGTAAAATGAAGGCTGTTTGGAAGGATAGAAGGGAAATTGCCTAATTCAAATACCTGTTTACAGTGTGGTGATACAAGCCCTTATAAAAAGGGGATTTTGAACCTCCAGATTGCTGTAAACAACTTCCCACTTGGTGGAATTTGACTGGTGAATGTTCCAGTACTCAGCATAGTTCCTGGCTTTTATTACACATATGAAGTACACAACTAAGCTTTGGTTTGCTTATGGAATACAGTGTATATCGGTTTTTTATCTGAATTTCCTATGTTGCAAATATCCATATAATTATATGGATCTATTTTTAAATGGTTTTTGTCCACTGTATTTGTGAAGTTTGAATAAAGGAATGAAAGTTATTTTACAGTTACAAGCATTCTCAAGTGTGAGCTTTCATGGAATCCCTGAGAGACTTAAGTGTGACTAAAGCAAGAGGATGCTGCCCTTTTGACAGCTTCACAGAGGAACAATTCGTTAGACTGGGTGCCTTGCCAAAGATATCTGTGAGTTGTGCTAGCTGGGTGTCGTAGTATGCCTTTCTCAAGTAACTCCTCTCCTTAGTAGGTAACAGGGTTGTTGTGGGATATTCAGTCTTCTAAAGACATGGATG
Organism: Upupa epops; assembly: GCA_013397515.1. Classification (NCBI taxonomy): domain Eukaryota; kingdom Metazoa; phylum Chordata; class Aves; order Bucerotiformes; family Upupidae; genus Upupa; species Upupa epops. The sequence goes on along the minus strand of VZRI01012757.1, from coordinate 41,035 downwards.
AGGATTAATAGCATCTTTTAACAAGCAGGTGTTGAACTCTAGATTTGGTGTGTTGTGGTGATGCAAATTTTTCCATAAGGAGAATGTTCTTCTCCCATTTAACACATTACAGGATGAGAGGAAGTGGCCTCAAACTGTGGTGGTGAAACTTAGACAGGACATTAGGAAGAATTTCTTCTCCAAAAGAGTTGTCAGCATTGGCACAGACTGCCCAGGGAAGCAGTCACTATTCCTGGAAGCACTTAAAGATGTGTACGTATGGCACTTCAGGACTTGGTTTAGCAGTGCACTTGGCAGAACTGAATTAATGGTTGGGCTCGATGATCTTAAAGGTCTCTTCCCATCTAAACAATTCAGTGACTATTTGTTCTTGTATCACCATGATCACTTCTGTAGAATGAACAGGAGCAAAGAGTAAGAGCATTTAGATGCTCCTGAAGTCACTTACTGCACCTTTGAATGTGACTCCCGAGGATCAGTTTTGAGAGCTTAGTTTGCCCTTGGGTCAGACTGGGGGAATGTCTGCCTTGAGCTGTATGGCAGACTGACCAGCTGCTGGCCTGGCATGCCCAGCCCAGGCAGTGAGAGTGGCAGCGCTCAGCAGAGCACGAGCGGGTCAAGCTTTGACACATGGGAATGGCTAACGCAGATGCCTTCTGCAGTGCTGTAAAACAGATTACTTGTACTTTGTGTTAAGTACAAGTGGGTACTTTGTACCTGCAATTAAGGCTGAATCCATCAGGACAGCTCTTACGCCAGCCCTCCTTCCCTATGTGCTTTCTGTGTCCAAAACTTCTTTTCTTTTGGTGCTAAGCAACGCTGTTTTGTTTAACATAATGCAGACCCTGCAGAGTACAAGGAAGAAAAGGGTTGCTAACTTCCAATACAGACCTTCCAAACTCCCAGAGGAGTGAACGTGTAGCTTTGATGGAGGCACAGCATACGTAAATGCAAGATTGTTTTAAAAGAGCCTCAGTAGATCCCTTTGTCAGTCAGATGATTTTGAGCTGTCTCTGGGTGATCCTACTTATTCTGTGTCACCAAGCCCCCAAGTTTTAGTTAGATGCAATTTTGTGCTGGTTTTAGTTATGGGTTTTATCGTAGCCTTTGTTCTCTGTTCAGTGCTAGCAAAAACTGTGCTGCTTAATCTTGCTTATCACTGCTTTTAACCAGAAGGCTGGGTTACTTGATTTTACCCAGGCTTAAACCTTCATGCATTTTGAAAGCTAAAATAGGCAACTTTGCTTTGCAGGAACTACAGCTACTCTATATAGTTATTTTTTTAACAAGGAATATCTGTCTGCTTTTTATTCTGTAAATACCAGTTCTCTGCTGAAAGGGAACAAGAGAGGAAATGCCTTTGTTCCTTTTACATTTGATGGGGGCTTAGGTGGCATGCACATCTTAATCTTGGGGCACATGCTGTTAAGAGGAAACAAGACGTGGCCCTTACTCATGTGGCCAGTGAGCTCCACAGCATCGTGATTGTGAAGCTTCTTGTACAGTTTAAGTCCTCACGCTGCATCCAGTTTAAATAGTTTCACTATGCTTCCAGTAGGAAGATCACTTGCAAGTGAGAGCCTTAACTCCATATTTAAAGGGGTTTTTCTGTCCTTAAAGTTTCTTTCACACTGAACTGTACAGAGTTTATGGAAACTGCAAATATTTTTCCACAGCTCGCTCTTCTGTTAAATGGGTGTATCTTAGCAGAAAGCTCTGTTTCTGTAACATGGGGTTTGGGGTGTTTATCATGATGCCACCTCACAAATGTAACTGTTCTGTTTGGAACCAGTGTCAAGTGTCAAACAACAATAAAAACATGGTTTTCATTACTGTCTTACGGCACTACTATAAATGTATTGTTTTGACTTCTTGGAGCATTTGGGAAGAAACTGGTAGCTACTGTATAGTTTGCAGGTGCATTTATAGATGAACACAGTTCATCTACACAGGCAGTTTCTTTGTCGGTGCAAACGAGGAAATGCTCTGTAGTATGACTTTGACAGACACAGATGTTGTGGTTGCTTGGCTACCTAGACATGGGGGTTGGTCCAGAAACCTAAATCATTACTTTAAAACAGCAGCAGCACAGGAAAGGTCACAATTTTCAGGGTGCTTTACATTGTATGTGTAGAATTAAAGCAGGACTGTTACTTAATGCACTAGCACAGATAATGGATGATGACTAACACCAGCTACGCCTTAAAACATAAAACTATTCTAAAAATGAGTGGATTTCACAACACAAATACAGCTGAAACAATGGAAGAACTTCTACCTTACTGCTTTTTCTGTGTGTGTGTAAGGATACACGTGATTCCTTAATCACACTAGCCCTAGGTTAGAATTATAGAATAGAATCCTTAGGGATCGGAAGGGACCTCAAAAGATCATGTAGTCCAATCCCCCTGCCACAGCAGGATCACCTAGACCAAGTGGCACAGGAACACAGCCAGGCGGGGCTGAACGTCTCCAGAGAAGGAGACTTCACAACTGCCCTAGGCAGCCTGTTCCAGTGCTCTGGGACCCTCACTGTGCAGAAGTTTCTTCTAATAGTTACATGGAACCTCCTCTGTGCCAGCTGGCACCCAGTGCCCCTTGTCATACACAAACATGACATCTGTGCAGCTTGTGGTTTGGGTCTGACATTTCACCACCCTTAAAAAAGAAAAAAAATGAATCACTAAGCCACAAATGAGTAAATCAGCCTCCCTTTGCTACTGTGAAAAGGCACCTTCATCAAGGGAGGGGCCGTTAAGGGCAGAGGAGGCATTCAGTGCCTTGAAAGGAAAGAAACCCTAAAATCCCAACAGACCTTCCATGTTGACCGTTTCTCGTTGTAAGACCAAAGCAAGTTGCGGAGAGAGAAGTGGTAGGGTACAAACTAGAGGTGAGGCTTGGTGGAGAGCGAGGGTGGGGTGAGCAGACTTGTTGGCAACAGGTGGGGCAGCTCTTCCAACTCCTTGAGAAACCGGTATTTAACATCATCCCAGCACGGTCTCCCCATCACCTCGGTCTGGAGCCTGTGATCTGGAGTAACACTGCTTTACCTGTGCCTGGTTTAGCTTGCGCGGCTGTCACTGTCTGAGGACACGGGGGCGGCTGATGCTCCACTGTCAAAGTTTACCCCTCAGAACGCTGAGCAGGCCCGGGCGTGTTACAATTCCTGTCTTCTCTGAAGGCATCGGACAGCTGCGGTGTTCTCTCGCCCTCCATCGCAAAGTGGAAGAGGGCCGACACGGTCCTTTCCGCTCTAGGCCAGGGCTCCTGAAGAGCCTTCAGGAGAGTTTTCGGCCCGCGCGAAACCCGAGCGCGCAGCCTCTGCGCAGAAACAGCGGCCCCTCGGAACTCCCTCGGGAACAGACAGCTACTGCCGGGGGCGGGCACTGAAACTTCACGACGACGGCTCGGACACGGCTCTTGCGCCCTCAGCCGGCACCGGCCGCCCTGCTCACCCCTCCCGCCTCGGAGCCGTGAGGACAACCCGCAGCCCGTCAGCGTCGTCGGCCGCGAGCGACGGGCGGACCAGCCAATCGCAGGCGCTGGAGCGGGGCCGCCTTTGGCAGTGGAGCTCGCCGATTGGTGGAGGCCAGAGGTCATTTCCCGTTGGCTCAGGGGGCTGTCACTCTCCATGACGCCCAATGAGGAAGCAGCCTCTGGGCTCACAGTGGTTGGGCGCCGCACGTCACGTCGGGTGGCGGGAGGCGGGTGGAGTGGCTCCCCGCGGCGGAGCTCCCG
>VZRI01012757.1:23331-37285 GCA_013397515.1 Upupa epops | reverse complement strand
AGGACTCGCCGCGCTTCAGGTGCCTCCGGGGAAGGGCTGCACAGGGGGGAGCAGGCCGCAGCGGGGCCAGGTGTCCGCGGGGGGACTGGACGGCTGCGCGGGGTGATCAGGGGCCGGCACTGAGGCAGGGGCTACTCTGAAGGACGAGCGGCCTGCGCGGCTGCCGGTAGGAGCGTGAGGAGGAGGGGAGGAAGGCGCGGAAAGGGGCAGCGTGTGTGGGATATGGGACGGTGGGAGGCAGTGCGGGGTCTGGGGCTCCCGCCTGTGAGCAGGGGCGGGTGAGGGGGACAGCGGCTGGTGCAGGAGGTCTCAGCAGCCGGGGCTGGGCCTGGTCAGCGCCTGGTGTCCATCTCCGCGCCTCCGGAGCCGCGCTAACGCGGCACTCCTGGCGCCTTGGGCCGGTGTCTCGGGTGTGTGCCGGCGCTGCCCGGGCCCGCGCGGGGAGCCGGGACCGTCAGGGCTCGGTGCAGCCCTTGGGCACCGCAGAGCACGGACTCCGGTTTTTCCTCATGCCAGTGGCCACTGGTCTGTTGTTGCTGAAGGCTTACTACTTCTGCCTCCGTTTGCCCTTCCCTGTGCTTTTACCCAGTAGGTATGTGTCGATATACATAAACACACGTGAGTTTTGCCCCACTGTATCTAGCCGGTGGAGCTGCCTCTCTGGGGGATGTGTGTCTGCTTTGAGCACCCAGACCTACTTTCCGTGCCTGCTACTGCCCTGCTAGCTGACGGAGAAGCAAACAGCTCTGCAAGTTGATGTGTCACCGCTGTGCCCCTCCTGCCCCGAGCGCAGCCCATGTTTGGAGCGCATGTGGCTCTGTGCTTGGCGCAGAGCTGGATGAGCTCTGGCTGTTGAGGGAAATAGCCCTGCTTTTCCTCTGGTTGTGTGTTCATGCCTCCCCTTTGTGTCAGCTTTAGCAATCGTGTGGCTGGGATGTGGAGGAAGTTGGAGAAGAAGGTTTGAATGACAGAAGCTGGAGTTCCTGTTCTTCTCTCTTCTGCTCCTATCTCTGCTGCCAGTTTGTCCCTGGCTGCTTCTGCTGCATTTTTTTTTCTCGTGACTGTGACTTGTTGGATCTTTCAGTGAGGTAGCTGCATTGGCAGAAGAGACGGGATGGTTTTCTGCTGGCATAGTGACTTCAGACAGCATTGCAAAGCTTATGGGGAGGAGACATTGGAAACTTTGCTTCCAGAAGTGAGACTAGAGGATGGCAGTGGGGAGCAAGACCTCCCCTGAGGCAGCAGGAAGCTTTTACGTTGACCTAGCTGTGCCACTAGCTTTGCTAGTACAGGTACTTCCTGACACAACTATGCTTCATGTGTGTCCATCCTATCTGGTGACAATGCAGTCAAGGGTTGGCTTAATTTAACCATAGAACTATAACATTACATCTGGTGTTGGTTTGGTTTTTAAATTCATTGATTCCTGCTGAAATATCAAATACACATCAGAAAGCCAGAAATTGTAGCTAATATTTGTGAGCAGAGGTATGCTACTGTCTGTTAGTTCATTTGAACTTACTTCGTATAGAAACCTGCTACATGAAGTTTACTGCAATGATTTTATTAAGGGTTGATAAAGACATTAATGTAAACAAGGTCATTAAGAAATCCCAGCGCTTTTGCAGGAGAAGTGTGGACATACAGCACCTCCTTGTGCTGTGTTCCTTATCTTCGAGCAAAGCAGAGCTTCTCCTGCCCTTGCTGAGCAGGTGGGTGTAGTCTCAGTCCTTCCCATCAGTATACTTGTTTGAGCAGTTAAATAAACCTGTTGGGAGGCATCTGATGTATAGAAATGTCGTACTTTACACTCCTGTAGTCATGAACTGGGAGGACATGAGTGAATCAGAGTTCCTGAGTCACCAAATGCCTGTTTTCACGGGGAATAGTTTAGATCTTTTCAAACATGCTACTACACACAGCGACACACGTGGCTGTCTGCTTCTCATTAAGTTCCTGTTGGACTCTCTTAGCTTTGAGATGCTATTTGGTTTATCACACGTACCCGACTCACAGAAGTAAAGATTTGCTTGCTTGTTTGCTTGAGGAGCACATGAAGGGAGCATGGCTTGTCACCGTTGGGCTGCTGACACGTGATTAGATAATATAATCGCTGTAAAATTCACGTCACAAGTACAGTGGGTTATTTAATAGTGAGGCTCGCTGCTTTTTTCCCCCAGTAGATAAAGAAGTCATTGAATTATAAAACCTGAGGCAATGATGGTTTATTGCATCAGGAGTTTTGAGCTTAAGATAACACTGGCTTGGTTTGGGAGACCTGGGGTTTGGTCATTGATTTGGAAGGGGCAGTGGGAGAGGCTGTGAATTCAGGCACGCTTTTGCAAATGGTCGTGGGGTTTTTTTTTAAAGCGACTTGGAAAACAATCTCTCTGGAATCACATGCATTTCCTTCACAACACCCTCTCTTAAAAGTACGGGCAGAGCAGAGATCTAACGAGGAAATGCGTTTGCAGTTCTGCAGTGTGTCTGACTTCCCATCAAAAGAAGAAGTAGCTTGGGGAGGGGCCTTGGAGCAGTTCTTGAGTAGTAAGAACTGAGCTGTGCTGGCAAGCCCTGTCTGTATGATCAGGAATTCCTGGAGTGGGTTGTTTTTGGGGTTTTTTGATATGCAAATAGTGTTGGGAAATAATACATTGGCCTTACCTCAGAGGTTAATGGAGCAGGCTTTTACATTCAAGTTTCATTTTCTTTTTCTCTTGTAACTAAAGAACATTTTACTTCAATGAGTGAGGTGGCCCTGTAGCAGTCCCGAGTATCACTCTGAATTGTTTAGAGAGGAGAAGCAAGTTTGAATGGTCTGGAAACACTCTGGCTAACAATCTTGATAAACAACAAACAATAGAAAAAGCTGTTTGTCATCTGTGCAACTGTAAGAACTCTCCAGAAAGGCCATTGGTCTGTTCCAGCCTTTAAAAATGTGTTAATAAAAAGCTGCCTGGTCTGGAGATAATTTCTTTGTCCCTATCTGTCATTGTTGCTGAAGTCTAAAATTTTGTATGTTTAATTTTGTCTTCCTGAGACCTCGGCTGCATAACAAGTGATAAACAGGTCTATGAAAGACTAGAAATGCTGCTCTTACCCGCTGCTGTGCTAAAGACAAGTGTCTTACAGGTTGTTACTGGGCCTGGTGGTGATAGTATATTCCTTCCAAAGGGACTCGTCTGAGGAGTCTTCTGTGGAGCCTTTTTGCTGATATTCCCTGCTCTGATTTCTTCTTTTGTGGCTTTGGTTCTGGTCTATGTAAATGGAGCCAACTGCAGTGTCCATTATGCTTCTATAGGGGATGCAGACTGAATAGGTCACTCATGACACTTCATGGCTTTCTGAATTTCTCTTTAGTGTGGTGTGACCAAAGTTTAGTCACTCAGCAACTGTTTCTGAGGTAACAGAGTTTAAAATGTGAGTAATGTGAAGAAGTGACTGACCTAACCTATTTGTTAACTGGCCAGTGGTCTCCTGGGGTGCATCTAGAAGAGTGTGGCCAGCAAGTCCAAGGTGGTTCTCCCCCTCTACAGTGCCCTGATTAGGCCGTATCTGGATAATGTGTGCAGTTCTGGGCCCCCCAGAAGCTACTGGAGAGAGTCCAGCACAGAGCCACTAAGATGATTAAGAGAGCTGGAGCATCTTCCTTACAAGGAGGGCCTGAGAAAGCTGGGGCTCTTCAGCCTGGAGAGGAGGAAACTGAGGGGAGATCATACCAATCATGATAAGATTCTTATCGAAAATGAAGTAAAGCTGTCTCTTCTGTGTTGGCTGCCAGTGGGCACAGTGCTGCAGCGCATCTTGCTTACAGGACTGTGTGGAGCAAGCAAACACTGTGGGCTTTACAGGTTACCTATGCTATATGTGGGTATGGTACTGTTGAAATCACTGAGGCTCCTTGTGCGGATAAACTCTGCCATGCTACAAGTGCTAGGGGTACATGACCAGGAACTCTGCATACACAATCTGTTTTGCTCAGACTTACCTAGCTGCTTTAGGAGGAACTTCCAAAGGAATATTTGTTGAGGGCTTTCTGCCCTTGGTGCCTGGGACTGCAGAGCGAGTTTGTAACTTACTTGGCAAGGCAGGTTGGAAAGTATTGCTGAAGAAGTTGAAAGCAAGCTGCCAAACATTTGTCTGTAAGCTCGTGTTTACCATTTTTCATTCTTCTGTGGTTGCTGTGTTTATAATTTCCAGCATGTAATTGTAGAACAGCATTTTAAACAGCTGAAGAGTGTATGAAGTGGAGGACAGGCTTGGTGGGATGCTGCCTGGTTACACGTGTGCAACGTCTCTGGGCTGCTGGGAGTCTGGTGGATAAGTTAAGCAGGGTTCTAGACTTCAAGTCTTTGTTTTTGTGAAGGTTTCAGAGCGTGTGTGTGTGCTCTTCTACTCACAATCCAGGGAATTATTTACTTATTTTTAACCCCCTCTTTCAAATACACCTTAGGAAAAGCGACCTGAGCAAAGCTGAACATGGTGGAAGATAGACCCAGTGTTAGACCATTTTCATCTCGGGTAATCTAGAGCAGAGTGGTTTCATTTGAGATCTCTCTCAAATACAGTTCATCAAAATCTCTCACCGAAAGCTTCTAAAGCATTTTCATGTTTAATAGTAAGCTGTTACCTTTTTCTAATTACTTTTAGGGAGAGTTTGTATCCTGAAATCAGGTTGTCTTGTTCTGGTTAGTGCATCTAAATTGTTTTCATTAAAAACCCCCCAAACTTCCTGTGATAGTTGAGAATTACAAAGGTTTGAGTGTTTTAATGGCAATTCTCAATGTGTTTGCTGCTTGATTATGATTTGCATTAAGTAGCAGCAGGCTGAAAAATCTGAACTATGATTTGAAGTCGTTAGTTGGAATTTACAATGTCAATTTCCTTGTTTCGGTTTTTTCTTCAAGTTCTTATCTGATAATGTTTAAAAAAACCCCGGCACTGAGAAGGGACTTGCAGTGGATGTGGTAACCAAGCCTGCTGGGTATCCTAATGCTGCTGTGGCACAGCAGCAGGATCAGCTGGTGATGAACTGATCATAATTAAGCCTGTGCAACTGATCTTTAATGAGTACTTGCAGAATTAGGAGGACAGCTTATTTGTGCTCACACACACATAGTGTAACTGTAATTATACCAGCCCTTGCAGTCATTCAAGTTTTAAATATAGATGTGAAGAGGTTTGGTTCATTAGCCTGAAGTGCCTCATTTATGTTGGCTAAGCACGTCCTATGTAATTACATTAAGAACTACAGTTATGGGGATAATAGTTTTATACTTTTTGAGGGGAGGGATATCCATATTAAAATCTTTGCAAACCAGGTCTAGTAAATGGAATATTCATTAGGAAAGTTTTCTATGAGAGAGAAATCTGTCTCTCAGACTAGGTGAGCTAGCTGTGTTTTTTCCTGTACACGTCTGTGAAATCACTGGGCACCATAAAGCCACTGTACTGACTTGTCTGTGTTAGCAGCGTCCCCTCATCTTTTTCAGGCTTAGTCTCTTGACACCTGTGTACTCAGAACTGCATTTGGAGTCAGTGTTCTTACTGTGTGCAGTGGCTTAATCTGAAGTTATTGATAAAACTTATTTACTATAGTGAAAATTTACAGGTCCCCAGGATAAACTCCCTCCTGATAACCTGCTTTGGGAGAAGAGGGAAAGGAAAATGTCTACTTGTCATAGTCTGCAGAAGCTTGCAGAGCCAAGAACCCTTTTCCTGTGTTTCAGTGCAGGCCTTTCTGGCTGGCACTTCAATATCACAGAAGATGCAAATGCAGGAGTGTCACAAGGGAGTGCAAAAGACACCCCATGTGGTTATTAATGGTACACTCTGCAGTGGCTGTTAGTGGTTCGTTTTATAGCACCTTACATGTATGTGGGCAGGAAATGCAAGAATCAATTCCAATTAACTTAGTGACTTCTTCCCCCTCCACCCCCCTTATCTGTGCACACAGCATTCAGTTCCAAAACTCCTGTACAAGTCAAGAGTGTAAACGCAGTTGTGATCTCTGTTACGCAGATGCTGTGCTGCTGGCGATGTGGATACCCCTGTGAGTTTAGGTGGTGGTGATTTAGGAGGGTTCCTTTTTTTGCAGCAAGAAAATAACAGCTGAAGCAGCTGTGATGGAAAGATCATTAAGAGGAAATGCAGATTGGCCCGTGGATTGTAACTTTATTTTAACATACACAGGAGTTTTCCATGCTTCCCCGTGGGATAATCCTGGCTTTGGGGCCACTCTTCCATATGCCTAAAAGATTAGATTAAGACCATGAGAAATAGTTGATGTTATCATTAGCTAAATAATTTTAAGCAGTCCAATAGATGAAACCATTTTTTGGCCTTCCTGATGGTTGCAGGAGGAGTCCTCGCATGTGTGAAAGAGTAATGCACTGTTCTGCAGTTACTGTGTGAGTATTAACAGCAGCCAGGCCCCAGACCCACAGTGACATTGGGTTTGTTCTGATGCTCTGGACCTAGGACTGCATTAAAGAGAAATCTAGGTTATGGGATGATGTGCTGTAGGTGTTTTCAAACACAGGGGCAGGCTAAGAAAATATTTGTCTTTAAAGTAGTCCCTTCCAGTGTTCTGTAAAAACTAGAGGAGGCTTTGAACGGAGACAATGCCTGTCAAATGGTTGACTGACGTACTCATGTGACACAAACCTTTCTGTGAATCAGAATTTGATATTCTGAGTTTTCTATTTGAAATTCATGCGGGGATGATGGCCCTGAATAATTTTTAGAGTTCATCTGTCAATAGCAGTGAGGATTTAAATAGTTTTGCATTAGACGTGGTCTGACAGCAGTCAGTGAACGTGCCCCAACTTTCCTGTTGATGATTTTGTGTGTGCCTTCAGTAACAGCGATGGAAGGGAGACCTCTGACTTTGCATGAATAAACACAGAGCAGAGCTAGTGATCGGTTTGCGTTATGTGAGTTTGTCTAAACTTCCAAAGTGTAGTTTAGTGTTTTCAGCTGGGTATAACACAAAGAGAAATCGGAGAAGCTGTGTGTAGTGAAATGGGTTCCATCTGACAGAATTGAAAGAAACGGGTTCTGTGCTAGAGAATTCCACGTTTCCTTCTTTCTGGGTTTCTGATCTTAATTTCAGTCAGGACACATGGATAGCACACACGTGCAACCCTTCTGTGCATTTTAAATATCCTAGTTTTCAGGTATTATTGATCTTGGAATTATTTAAGTATGTATGGCTTTCATAATGCTGCAGGTAGGTAGCTGACTTTCGTGTACCAGTGTTTAGAATGACACCTTGTGGATTGAAATTGGAATTTAATTAACTCCTTAGGTATAGATGTTGTGTATCTAGAGCCTAATTTCTGGCCATGAGCATTATCCCTTATACCAGAGGTGAGGAGTTGGAGCTGGGGAGATAAAGTTGGTTTTCTGGTCCAGGGTCTCTACCCAGAGAGGCACTGAGCCCTTTCTGTCCCCTTCCTCACTGTCACAGCAATCCCAGTGGGTTCAGGGAATCCCTCAACCTCCTTGCACAGTTGTGGTGGCTGGTGTGAGTTGGTGTTGGAAGATCCATCCAGTGTTCTGATACCTTCTCAGGCTCTCCTGGGATTCCCTTCCAGCTCTTTCAGTAATGGGAGACTGACTGACTGCTGCTTACTGTCAAGATGGAAAGGCACAGCTTGTGTGAGAGGGGGCTTCTGCTTGTTTAGAGTACTTGGTGAAAGCAGTCAGACTCTGAGCTGTAATGTAAAGAGCGTTGATGTTACTGAAATATCATTGCTAATATACTTCAGGTCCACAATAACCTGAGTAAGAGCCGTGGGGGTGAAGAAACAAGGATAACGTAGGTGGAGCGGTGCTGAGCATTGGGATCTTAAACGGGTCTAGTAAAAGGCATTAAAGGGCTTGCTGTTCAACTGGAAATGTAGGTCATATCTTGTCTTCCCTAGACCTGCAGCTTTCATGATTGGAGTTCCTGTCTGTACAAAGAGTTCGGTAACTAACAAAATAGGCCCCTCCTTTCTTAACTTCCTCAAACAGGAAGAGTTAATCTCATCTACAGCGTAGCTATCTCTCTTCTTAAGGCAGGGTTTAGGCTTAGGCTCCTTTAAATCATCATGAAGATTAACACTTGTGATACGAGTGCCTCTTGATTTGTTCTACCCATATGTGTTGGGACAAGGAGAGCACACACCGTGGCTGTGTTCACACTGTCATTTACAAAGGCGATTGCAGTGACTAGCTCGGTTACCTGTCTGTAGTTATCAACATTCGATAAGATAAGACACTAAAACAATAGAGCAAATGCTCTATTGACCACTTGCTTTGCTGGTCAGGATCGTTACTGAGAATAAGGACTGAGGCTGCAACCTCTGCTTGAATTCACGTGCTGCTGAACTGACTCTGTTCAGAGTATTTGCACATGTGCAGTCCCTGTGGGATGATTATTCCGAAGAATCTCCAGTTCATGGGGAATGATTTTTTTAAAGGACTCAACTCGCTGGAGTGCTTGCTTCTGTCGAGTGCCTGACCTGGAGTAATGCATTTGCTTGGTGTATCACAAAAGGAGTGATGAAAAATTACAAGATGGAGTGTTCAATCTCTACAGTAGAGTGGATATCTTGTAATGTCCATCTCGAGAGATTTTTTTTTTAATTATTTAATGTTGATTGAGATTAAAACCCTTGTGATGCAATTAAGAAATGATTTGTGGTCTTTTGGTTGGTTGAGAAGTAGCTCAACAGCAAGTGCTGTCACTAGATGAATCAAAGAACAGGGTCTTTAAAACCTGATGACTAAAAGTAGGGGAAGAGAAGATAGTGAATGCACCTGAGGAATGTTTAAGCCTTTCCCAGGGCTGTGTGTGTACCATGTTCGTTTTGTAGTCTGTCTTATACTACCACAGAATGGGTTGTTGTTGTTTTTGATATATCTCTTACTGTCTTTTGAGAGTGATGAAGAGGAAAGGAGACTTGCTTTCTCAGCTGTGGGAAGAGTGTATTTGAAGAGAACACCTGCCCATCTTCTGTTCCTAATGCTTTTGCTCTCTGTCTGGAGATTGGATTCATCTGACTGACTGCTTCAGAGCAAAGGCATAAAGGACAAACAAAGCTTGTGTCTTTGCAATATGAACAAACAGTAAAACCACACAATGCAATGACTTGTATGTAAAATGCACATGGTAACTGAGTTCTGTGAGTGAGCTGTTACCAGAAAGGATTCTCTGCTTTCTGATAAACACAGCAGTACTTTCCTAACTGTAGCAGACAGAAAGAAGTAAGGAAATTACAAAAAGAAAAGGCAAAATATGGCATTATTTTCCTGAAATCAAAGCAAGCTCAAGACTCAAGGTTATACCACTGTAAAGAATACTCAGATTAATTGCAGAGTACTCTGATCTCAAATTGCTTTTAGTTTTAGGGTATTTTCTGTACAGGTGGTTAAGTCCTACTGTGTCAATCCTGAATGTACTGATACCAAGAGGGACTCTACTGATACTTGCTCTTTCTGTTTATCAGGCGCTGCTACCCCGTCTTTTATACTTGCTGCAGTTGAGGAATGTAGGGGTTATCTTTCTAAATCAGAAATTAATTTTCCAGTTCTTCCTCAGATTCTTACTACTTAGAGCCTGTAAAAGAAAAGTTGTCATGTCTTCTTAACATCTGATTAAGAACTCCAAATCTTGAGGCTAATTGTCAGTGTGTCATGTTTTGATTGAGGGATGTCGTCCTATCTCGTGTCTTTTGCAGTTGGTTGGTTGCTTCATGGTTGTGTTTATGGTTGCACTTCCTGACCTTCCTACATATTTGAGTTTTCCTGTGTTGAAATTCTTCATTCTGTCTGCTGCTTCTGTGTGCAGGCTCTTGGGTAGTCACTGAGATTGAAAAGATTAAAGCATCCCTGTGATGTTTGCAGGTTTTCAGCGACAAGAAGCTTCTCCCCAACACCATCAGTTTCCTGAGCTTGTTCCTGCTGCCCTTTTTTTAGTTGCAACATCTTGGTACTCTAGTCCTATTCCCGTCTCTGATGGTAAGGCCAACGAAAAAGCTTTTGATTCATTCTTGAGCTGTTGGAATTCCTAGTCAGAGTTGTGCAGGACAGGCATTGCCATGTGTTGCATTGTTACCTGAGTTTACGTTTAGAAATGTAATCAGCTGCTTGTCTGCGAAGCTTTCCTGGTCACCATTGTGTCCCCAGCTTATGAAGAGCTATCCCGTGATGAATAAAACATCTAAGTTGAAAGATTAAGAAATCCCTGCTTATCAGAATCTTTGTGGAAGAAAAAGGTTGCTGATTTTCCTACCAAGGCTCACTAACTATCAAGCTCTCTTGGGCTACAACTGTTTAGGGGAAAATATTAGGCACAGCTCTAGGGAAAAGAACATTACTGGCATTTCTGGCGATTCACTGCGAAAAGAGTCATTAGCGAGAAAGCTTCCCAGCAGGGAGCACAGATGTCCATACAGTCTGTGTGCCATACATTAAACCGTGCTTTAAGTTCAGTGGTAACCAGTCTGACTTGGAGCTGTGTATTCTAAGGGCAATAGAACTCATTCCCTGTAGAACACAAATTGATTTATAATGTTCATTATCTCAAACCGTGTGTCATCTCCCAGGAGAGAAGCAATCAAGTGAAGGATGCATCTCAGAGGGATTTGTCCTGGTTCTCTCTTGTATTAAAGACCATTTAAACCGTATTACTAAACTTTGTAGGTGAAGACAACCATAAAATGTTGCATACAAGCAGACTTCTCCTTTAATGATGAAGTAAATGTCCTTGTCTTATTTCATGTGAGCATAAGAGGAGAGGTCTGACTTGGGAGGAGTAGAAGAATGGCTTTTCCAGTATTGAGAAATTGATTCTTGTTTCCTTGGGGAAATCTGAAAAGTGGTTAGTGCTTGCTGTGGATCTGGGAACCCCTGACACATTCATCAGTCAGCATGATAGCATTCAGGAAACACTTTGGTGCACAGAGATATGGAAATGGAAAAGAAAAGGGTGAGGATTTTGGTGAAGGAGTGAACAGAATGTTACCTCTCTGAGTCCAAGTCCTGCTGCTCATTTTGTGAGGATTTTCAAGCTAGTGACAAAATGTTTTGTGGCAATGGCTGAAGAATTCATAATGTGAGGAGCCCTAGCATGACTGAGGAAGCTTATCTCAGAATGTCATGGAGGAATCATCTGTTCTTCAGCATGGAGGGGCTCTGTGCCAGCAGGGAAAAATCTCTGTTGTGCCAAACCAGGACTCAATGGGCTCTGTGACAGGCTGCAACAGTGTTCTTTCTTCTGACCATATTAATGGTTATGGCACTTCTCAGAAGTTATAAAACTCTTGTTGTATGTGTCTGTGCTGTTATCCAAGGTTATTAGGCCTTACTGTTCAGTGTATGACTTCTCTGTCCCACCATATGTCACGTTAATCTGTGGCTGTCCTGGTGCCACTCTGCGTGTACCAAATGCGTTCCGTGCTAGTGTGTCGAGTAAGGTGCCTGCAGGTACCTTTCGAATGGAACTACAGGTGAGCAAAATCCAACTGTTCTATTTTTACATGCCTGGGGTGGTGCTTTGGCATGCACAGACACTGTGCAGCTTATCTCTGCTGATACCTGCATTGAGTTTGGTTTTAACTCATGAAGAGTTAATGATAAATTGCTTTTACTTCAACCAGTTGGGAACCAACTTCAACCAGTTTGGCCCTTTCAATTCATGGGTGATTGACTTTGTAGTAGTTCTTCAGTTTAAAATGAAATACAATTGAAGAGGGCAAGAGGGAGGGAATCACAGAACCTTTTGCTTGTGGGTTCATGTTTAATTTCTGTCTCTGAGGCTGGATTGTTCCACACTGGCAGTGGTGTGAGGTCGTGCTGCTTTAGTTACCCTTCTGACTTACAACCAGACTCGCAAAGTTACACTGCAGTAGAAGAAAGAAAATGGGATTGTGTACTCACAGACTTGCATTTAGCTGTTGATAATTTATTTGTGGTCTTGCACATTGTCTTCATGCTGTTGAAGTGTCAGTGGATGCTGGAAGGATGTGTCCTCTGCAGTGAAGTCAAAACTGTGCATTAGGGGGCTGTTCTGTGTAGAATACGGTCAAGGAGGAGAGCTGTGCCTTTTCAGGCTTTGAAGACTAGACTTCAGCAGCAATATTACTGACCTTGTGATTCTGAGAATCTGTTGTTCCCCTTGGACGTGTTCAGATACATGAATGCTTTCAGAAGTCCTGGTCTCAGGAGCAGTTAGGCTTCTTTGTACCTGAATATACTTTCAGAAAAATAGGGACAAGAGGTGAATCCAAGATTTTGTCTTTAAACCACCCTGAAAATGTAAACAAACCACCACCCAAACTATGGGAAGACACTTGATTAGTTGTTGTTTTATTCTTTCTGAGCATTTTTTGTAGTGGGACATGTTAATTGGAGAATTAACAGTGATTAATTGTTAATTATCCATGCATGTTTGTCTTACAAATTTGTTATTTGTCAGCAACTAATTTAGAAGGACTGGTGATTCCAGCCTCCTGGCTTACAGGAGCACAGTTTAAAAACACAAGCCGGGGGTGAGGATGGGAGAGAGACTAAAGGCACGATGTGGCTTTGGTAGCAGTTAGGTATCATTTGGAGAGTGGGTGACTGTAAAAGCATTGGCATTGCCATCTTTTACACTGCAAGAGTAAACAAGCCAAGCAGACACTCGTCTGTGGCCACTGTGTTTGGCATCATGGCCAGCAGTGTGTAGCCACTGTGTTTGGCATCATGGCCAGCAGTGTGTAGTGGTTTAGTCCAGACTAACTGATTTCCTTAGCACGTGTCTGCAGCTTGTGGCATAAGAGCAACTGATTCTCTGTCTAGAATAGAATTAGCTGTGATCTCTCTTTTGGGGTCCTGGCATTCTTGGAGCCCCATAGTACCTTAACCTGGAGAAAGGCCCTTCACCAGCTACTGAAGGGGTGTGTTGTGATAGGTAACAAGAGTTGAGCCTTCAGTTTATTGTATGCTGGGCTGGGTAACTGCTGACATGACCTGCATTTGCAAGGGCTGCTGAGGCAGGACTTGAGTTTTGTCCCACTGTCTCCTGTATGCCTCCTGTGTTGCAGCTGTGGCTGTGCAGGAAGCTAGATCTGCTAAACTGAACTGTATTTCAGGAGTGCGGGTGGAGGGCAGGGGGTGTCAGCAGAGGAGAGGAACATTCCTGGGAGTCCTTGTTACAGAGCATTAAGAAATGAGCATCGGAGACTGCTCATTTCTAAAAGCTGTCCTCCACCCCTCAGCAGCTGTTCTAGATTTGTGCCCTGCCATGCAGTGTTTGAACGTCTTGGAAAGGCACAGATGTTTGTCTTCAGTTCATATCCTGAGGCAGATTTGATCCTTATTCCTAATGCCAGAGCCTCTGATTAAGATTACCACGAGGAAAGCTCTGCTCCCAGCTCCCACCTCACTAGGGATAATGTTTATGGTGCATGTCAGGTCTGGCGCTCAGTCCTCAGCTGTTCCATAACCGTTTCCTGTGTTTATAGCTGGGGATTGGGTCTTGGCTGCAGACATGAGATTTACTCGGAATTTTGACATTTTTCTGTGAACGTCTAGCAATTCCTGACACAGATGTTTTAGAGACAGAAATGCACCTTTGTATTCTGTGGCTTCAACAAGCATTTATTTAAGAAAAACAAGGATAACATTAACACAGCACAGGTCAGATCAGCTTCTCTAAATGTGTTTCCTAACCTAGAGTGAAAACAGGGTGGGGTTTTTTGTGACTAATTAATGCCTTGTTAGATATGTCTCTGTGTTCTGGATAGTCCGAGAGCATCCTCTCTGTTGTTCCTATACTTATAATATAGCACTGGTCTAATCCTGTGAATGCGTTTCATAGAATCATTAGGGATTGGAAGGGACCTCAAAAGATCCTCCAGTCCAATCCCCCTGCCACAGCAGGATCATCTAGACCAAGTTGCACAGGAACATATCCAGGCGG
>VZRI01012757.1:0-22967 GCA_013397515.1 Upupa epops | reverse complement strand
AGGTCAGTGCCCACCCTCTCCTGGTCCCTGGGGTTGTTCCTGCCCAGATGCCAGACTCTCCACTGACCCTTGTTGTCCCTCATCCCCTTTCTCTCTGCCCAGCTCTCCAGCTTACCCAGCTCTCACTGAATGGCAGTACAGTGTGCTGGGCTGTTGGCAACACCACCCAGCTTGGTGTCATCAGCAAACTTGGTGACAGTGCCCCCTCATCCAAGTCATTAATGAACAGATTGAAGAGGACTGGTCCCAGTACTGATCCTTGGGGGACTCCACTAGATCCAGGCCTCCAACTAGACTCTGTCCCATCAACCAGTACTCTCTGGCTTCTGTCCTGCAGCCAGTTCACAGTCCAGCTCGCTGCTCGATTCTCTGTATGAGAATCACCTCTATACTAGTTTTCACATGGTGGGAACTGTGGAAGTAGCCAGCTCTGTGCAAGGAAACGAGGAGGTGAAACAGAGTTTGGCTGGAACCTGGGATAAAATAGCAGAATTATTTTACCAGCCTAACAGCTGTTTGACACTTACACAGCTGTGGGCCCCAGATGTGACTTCCCTCCATCGTGATGCAGTGGGAAATAGCCCAGGGAGCCAGCCTGGTGCTTCACAGGCCCTGTGGCCATTCAAAAATGGTGTGCAATGAGTCGTGTGGTGTGGGGGCTGTATGTCTGTCCCCTCCTCCTGTGATTCCTTTTTCTTCTTTGTTTTTTACTTCTGTTTTTCCTTACTTGCACCTCATATCTTCAGTCTTCTAGTATTTTGCTGCTATTTCCATTCTTCCAGTTGAGCTTATTCTGTCTTAAAATTTTCCCCTCTAATTACTCAGCAGATGCGCCTTTATCTTCCTTCATCTTAGAACATTAAACCCTGTGGAGTTAGAAC
This sequence comes from Upupa epops, assembly GCA_013397515.1. Lineage (NCBI taxonomy): Eukaryota > Metazoa > Chordata > Aves > Bucerotiformes > Upupidae > Upupa > Upupa epops. The sequence continues at coordinate 22,086 of VZRI01012757.1, read as the reverse complement.
TCTCTGCTGGTTAAGGGCTTTAAAAAAATCTTACCGGATCTTGCTGCAGCTCTGTAAACAAGCTCCTTAATTGTGCTTTTATGTTAATGCCAAAGAAACAAACAAAATTAGTTGTGCTGTGATTATAAACAAACAAATGCAAAGCTGCCATGTAAATATTGAGATGCTGTTCCTTCCTCCTCCTCCTTTCTGTAATGCATTCTGAAACAAGAGTGAACTTAGAGCAAAGTTAATTGTTTATGGAAGAAAATAAAGTACATGTGAAATTGATATTGCCTAGAATCCTTCCTGGTCTGAAGCTAGAGAAGAGGCAGAAGCCAAAGTGTAACTGTGCAGGAATGTGCTTGGATATGAACGCGCGGCTGTAGCTGTGGGAATGCCTGGCGATGCTAAACCCCTAATGCGACTGTGTCAGTGAAATGTGCAAGAAGCTGGGAATGTCATGCTCGGTGTCTGAGAGCTGGAGGCAACTGGCAGTGTTTGTCAGAGCTGCTTTTCCTGAGTTTGGGGGCTGATCCAGTCTCTTTATTAATTCTTTTTGTTCTTGGCTTGAACTCGTGTGAACTAGAACAGAATTAGCAGGAGACCTAGCGCTGTGGTTCTGTGTCCTGTCTCTGTGGTGGTAACGATGGCTTAAGAAATTCTTGCTCTAAATTGTTCTTCCCTGCCTGTCTCACTTGTTCCAGGGAGAGTTTTTTGTATGAATGAAACGTTTCTGACTGAATTTTCCAAAAAGACTTACAGAAAGCTTCCTGTTCATTTTGTTTCCAAGGCCGAGTCCTGCTGATGAACAGTGTGGCTCCATGAACAGCGTGTGCTGGAAAGAATGGGGTGCTCAGTGATGGGAGTGAGGACCTTCCTTGCCAAAACCTAGTCGTGTTCAAGTTCCTCAAGCCAATAGCCTGATTTTCTTTTTTTCCAGGTAGCAATAAGCGAGGGAGGAGGTGTCAGAGGAAGCAGCAAGTCTCAAGCATAAACAAGTGATGCTTTAGAAAGGCTTCATGAAAGCAACTTTTACCAGCAAGTAAGGTTTGACTGGTCTGAGAGTGGCAACTGGTCTAGACTACAGGCAGAGTCTAGGGCTAAGTGAGCCACTGGAACTTACTGCAGAGTCAGTTGGCTTATGGCACACGCTGTCATCTTCATAACCTCATGGCAGAGGCGTTCATTACATAGCTGTAGATTTACAGGCTTGAGCCAGGAGAGTCACCAGTTTAGTTAAGAAATTTCACTCGGATTTTTAAATTCTTTGCGTTGTTATTGCCTTCAAACAGAGACTGGAACAGAGGAAACCTGCTTCAGCGTGACAAATGTTAGGATTAATACAATCGAATCTCAAATCCTTATTACTAAGCTGTGTGTTTTGTCAGTGAGGCAGTTTCCCCTACTGTTATATTTTCTGCCATTCTTACGGTTCTCTAAAACCCCTGCTGGCCTGTAGTTGACATCTGAGTGAGCGTGCGCTGGCGGTAAATGTGTTAAATGGATGTGTCACTGCCCCTTCTGCCCATTACCAGAGGATTTTTGCATAAAGTTTTAAAGGAAAATGTTTTTTAACCACGCAGGGCAGCTCTAGAAGAAGTGGAAGGAGATGTGACAGAACTGGAACTGAAACTCGACAAGGTACGTTTTTTAATTTGGTAATCTCTGTTCTGAAAAATATTAGAAGCTGTGTTTAGGTTTTGTTTCCAGATTGGCAGTTGGGAAGTGGAAAGGCAGACCCAGCTCGTTCTGCTTTTGCAGAGGGAACAGATCTGGCTTGAGGGCACAGCTGAGCCTCAGGGACCTGAGTGTACAACAGCAATAGTCAGTAGGAACTGGGTTCTTCTCCAGTCGAGTCTTTGCCTTGTGCAACACCCTCCATGGCCCCTCACACTCATGTGACTCAGCCCCACAGTGGGAGCTGCATTCAGACTAAGGCAGCTTTCTCCTGAGTTAAAAGCCAGGGGTTGGCTCGCCCTGCAGCGAGAGATTGTTTTATGGCAGCTGCATACTGTAAGGACATCTGGATGCTCTTTTGCTTTAACATTTAAGGTCAATGCTCTCTGTCTTTGGTAGTCTGCAGCATAGGCACAGCAGTATAGGTAGAGAGAAATTTCACCTTTTTATGGAGGGCCTAACTACTGTCAACTCATGCTGTGTTTTGTCATGGTTTGTGCATCCGTGTAAAACATCACACGTGGCATCTTCAGAGTGCATCGCAATCTGTTTACTGGTTTTCAAACCAGAAGTGTTTGGATGCTCTTGTTCTTTCCTTGTATTTTCTGGGTGGCTTTTTTCTACATCTATTGAAGGGTTGATTTTTTTCTCAGCGTCTTAGAAGTTTTAACAGTTTTTGCCTGTGTTTTAATGTAGTCAGATGGTGTTTTTTCACCCCCCTTAGCTATGTTTTGAATATGAACTTATGTCCCTGCAGCTGCAAATTTGCTGCAGGAATCCGTCTAGCTTTTGTAACTAACGAAGTGCCAGTTTGGCCTTTCAAATTCCCTGAAGATAGCTAATTTTGATTTGGTGTCAATTCAGGTGAAACTGATAGGTATGAAAAGGGTGATGAATCTGTTTGGGTAACTGTTTAAAGGATTGGAAAAGATCTGCCTTGGAGTTGTGTGTTTTCTGTGAGTGTTACAGGGGTAACTTCTGGGGAAAGCCTGCAGTTCCTTACACCCAGCATACTGTAGGGCAGTGCAATATACCCCATTTGATTGTTGTAGTACTTTCCACCCTAAGACAGTATCCAAATACTTAAACAAAAACACCCAAGCCACTTTGCTCCCCTGGCAGGAAAGCAAGTGCGCAGTCTAAGTCTTTAAGTAGGTTATGGAAATGTGGGGTGTAAGCGATCCTACTGTGATGCTTAGGTTGAAAGTCAGCCTGCTCCTGTGAGCTGAAGCAGCTCTGGCCTGAGGGTAATGAATCTGCTAGATGTGATTGGGAACCTCTGCTCCATTATTCATACTAAGCTGGGTTTCATTGTCCCGCAGTTGTGATTTGGGCTGTACTATCTGTCTGGGTTCTTTTTCCCTTGTCAGAGAAAGGATGTTGAATTTAGGGAACCACATGCAAAAGTGGAGGAGAAAAAGGATTATCTTGTTGGTGATTTTCTGCCCATTGTTGGGGGAACTTGGCTATTCATCGGAATGTGGGAGCAGATTCTCCCAAGAGACTCAGTCAATGTAAACACTACTGGATAAATAAGGCAGAAAGATTGTTGGTTTGTTTCTTTACCGCAGCATAGGATCAACTATTTCTCTGGTGTTCCTAGTGAAAATGTCTCTGACATCCTTGAGAAATCCTTAAGGGACAAAGTTTCAGTCTCTCCTTATTTTATTCTCATTTTGTTTAGGGTGGGGGAAGCCAATCTTTGATTATCAGATCAAATTCAGGTCTGTGTGTATGGTGTTTGTACAGTGGCGTAACAGAAAACGAAACGGAAGCCCTTCACTTTGGTTATTTTTAACCCTTTTTAGCTGGTGAAGCTTTGTATTGCCATGATCGATACTGGGAAAGCATTCTGTGCAGCCAACAAGCAGTTCATGAACGGCATCCGAGACCTTGCACAGTATTCCTGTAAAGATAACTTGGTTGAGGTAAGCTCTCTAAGAGGTGAAAACGGAAGGAGAAAAGGATAACTTAAAAAAGCATAAAAATACAACAAATAGTTCAAGTTTGCTCTATTACTTGCCTTTTTTGCTGCTTTTAATTTGAGGTATCTTAAGAGTTAGCTGTTTTGACTGTGGCAGACTCCAAGCATGTATTCTGTTTAGGTTCACCTTTAATGTGCAATGGCAAAGGTTGTCCAAATTCCAGCAAGTCTATACTAGGTCAGGAATAGTCATCTTAGATGGTGTGGAGAAGGTCATGCTGAATCTGTGAATGACTGCCCTGTTTACTTTGCTCAGTTAAGGAGTTCTAGCAGTGAGATCCTGAGAGCCGGTTCGCAGCTAAATTCTCTGAGCTGTTCTCTTGTCTCCTGGAGCTGGCACTCTCTACTGCATAGAAGTTTAACTGTACAGAGCCTACTCTTAAGGCTCATGAAGGGTCTGGAGCACAAGCTCTGTGAGGAGCAGCTGAGAGAACTAGGATTGTTTAGCCTGGAGAAAAGGAGAGGCTGAGGAGAGGTGTTACTCCTCCCTACAACAACCAGAAAGGAGGATGGAGTAGGGAGAAAGGACAGCTTTCTCCCAGGTGGCAAGCAACAGGACTAGTGTAAGCAGCTGTGAGTTGCACCAGAGATGAAGGCTGGACGTTTAAACTGTATGTTGCTTTAAGAAGTTGGACTGGATGATCCCTATGGTCCCTTCCAACCCGTGAACCTGTGAAGAATTTCTCCACTCAGCAGATGATCAAACAGGTTGCCTGTGGCAGGGGTAGAGTCACCATCCCTGGAGGTATTTAAAACATGTGTGGCCCTGGTACTTAGGAACCTGATTTAGTGGTGACCTTGCAGTGCCAGGTCAGAGGTTGGACTTGATGTTTTTACAGGTCTCTTCCAACCAGAGATTCTATGACAGTGTCTCCATAAATTGATTTCTTTTTAGGTTAATTTGAAATACCTGATATCTCTTCTCCGTTACTTCCAAGTTATAGGAGATTGTGTGATGTGCAGGTATGATTATGGGCACCTTTCTCAGCTGCATTTAATGCGTTTTATGTAAGAGAACATAAACTGCAGATGTGCATCTTCTTCATCTGTCAGCTAAAACAGAGGGTACCTGTGAACTTCAGTACAGTCTGTGTGCAGCCAAAGCTGCTGTTGTCTGGTTATTTGCTGGAAATGTAGTGTGATGGTAGACGAGTCAAGTTCACACTTCTGTTGCCCTTGTTGTGTGAGCAGTTAACTCAATATACTAGGGACCATCATTTTCTAGCTGTGTTTGAGACTGATTCTCTAAGGTTGATACTGATGTTGGTAAGCAGATCACTGTGAGGCAGCAGTTCCTGTAGCATAGGTCTGCTAACTGATGACTGCATGTTAACCAGGGTTTTGGAGTGAGAGCATTACACATCAGTAAATACTAAGCAATGTAATATTAAACATTGCAAATCCTGAACTTCTCATAGTTTAAGAAACTTTAATTTTAGTTCTTCTGGCTGTGCTTCAGTTTAGTCTTTTTATATGTAAGCAGGTAGTGCTAACATTTTTCTCATTTGTTTTAACAGATGATCTTACCACTGTTGTTACCCCCTTGTTCTCCTGACATCATGATTTTAGCTTAATAATCATGCTAAGGCAATTAAATGCCAAGTTCTTTACTAAAAAGCTTAAACCTCTGGTAACACATGCTGTGTAGTTGTTAGGGCTTAACTTAAACCACATTTTGTTCTTTACAGACCAGCTTGACAAAGTTCTCTGACACCTTACAGGAAATGATCAATTATCATAACGTAAGTATTTCTAGCTGACTCCTGACACCAATAGTAACCTCCAGCTATGGTTGGAATGCTCCTAAAGCTTCTCTTGTTGACAGCATTTGCAAAGTCATGGTTTAAGTAGCATTAAATACCTCTCGTTTTATACTTGTCAGTAATTATTTGTGTTTTGTTTATGAAGTATTTATAAACACCCTCCTTTCTGCAGCGCTTTATCTTGCTTTGTTTTTTGTTTTGCTTTGCTGAAATCCAGTGCAGTAGGTCACAGTAAATATCTGATTACCTAATCTTCTGCAATCAAAAGTATGAGCAGCAGTGACAGAACTACCAGCATATTTCTTTGCTGAACTGCAATGCTAATTACCAAGGGTGAAAACAAATCAGAGGTGCTTTTTAAATTTAGTTTTTAGATGAATAACAGAATTGGGGGTTGGAAGAGACCTGTGGAGATTATGTAGGCAAAGCCACTTGCTTGAGCAGGATTCCATTGAGCGGATCACAGAGGAGTATGTCCAAGCGGGTTTTGAATGTCTCCAGAGCAGGAGACTCGATCTAGGGCCTCTGTGGGGAACCTGTTCCTGGGATCTGTTTAACATCACAGTAAAAAATAAACTCCTTATGCTTAGGTGGACCCTCCCAAGTGTGGCAGATATGGATGAGTGTGGAGAAAAAGGAAAGGCTAGAGTTTAGGGCTGCTGGTCATTTTAGCATGTCAGGCTTAATCTGAGAAAGCCCGGTTTTACCTGGATTGATTTCTCCCCTGCCCCCCCAGCTTGTATGCTGAAAGCCAGGAGAGTGTATCGGCTCTTCTCTTTTCTTCCTATGGTCCCCTACTGCTTTTCTTTAGTTTTCCAACAAAATGCTGAAAAGTACCCTGAGGACTGATGCAGTCCTGCTTTGCTTTTTGTGAACGTGCTTACTTCAGCAGGACTTACTAGCTCAGCCTCGTTGGCTGAGTTGGCATGAGAGCCACTGTGAGCGAGGAGAAGCTAGAGGAAGGGGAGAGGCAGGCATCTTCCATAAAAAGGAGGAAAGGAGTAGGAGATGGTACCACTGGATGACTGACAGTTTTCCCATAGGAGGCTGGGAACCAGACTAAGGCAGCATCTTCACTGATTCAGCAGTGGGGGAGTAGCTTTGACACCTTATGGCAAACAGCAGCTTTCTTAGGCTTGGTTTGGTGTACGGGAAAAGTATGTGTAGGAAGGACTGCAAATCTAGCCGGATCATGGTCCAGGCACTTTTTTCCTGTTATTTTAGGGAAAAATGTGTGTGTGTTTTCTGCCTAGCACTTTTTGCCTCTTCATTGCTGCAAGCAGTATTGCAAGGCTTGTGTTTCTGGGAGTCCACTCATCAGTTCCCATCTGGTTATGCTCTTTCTGTATTGATCTTGTTTGCTGCACTCCTCGGGCATTGGCAAGCTTAAATGTCAGCTGTGGGAGTAGTCCTAGCATGACTTCCAGCTTGTCAAGAAATTCTTTATTCTAGTCATCAGTATTCCAAAAGTAGGAATACAAACAGGATCCTCCATGTGTTACTACTAAATATAAGACAGTTCAGGTTAGGAGCCTAGGGAGATGTCTGGTTCAACTGCCTGCCTAAATCAGGGTCAGCTCGGAGGCTCAGCTGCATTGCTTGGAGTTCTGTCCTGTTTGGTCTTGAGAATATAGTGCCAGTGTTAACGGGTGACACACTCAGGTATGCTTCCCTTCCTTCAACGTTCCTAGAACAGAGAAAAAAGCTACTAAGGCTGTTGCTGTCACTACTTGGCGTTTTGTGGCTTTTCCATTCCCAGGTTTTGTGAATAGGGAAAATGGACTGAGTACACTCAAAGAAAACACTGTTTGACCCGAGACTCTTGAGTTCTTGACTTGCTTTTTCAATAAAACTATTTAACATTTAGAGATCTTTACCTTTGGGAAGAAATTCTCTTCGGTTGGGCCAGCTACTGCTTCCTGGTACCCTTTTACCTTTTTTTTTGTAATCATAACTTGTGTGCTTCCATAATGCAGAAGGGGTGGCATAGAGGAGGTAGAAATGAAAGCGTCTGTGGTCTGTAGGGTGATAAGTGGCTGAAGCATTTGTCACTGACCTGTTCCATTTTGTCCTAAACCCCAGAAGGCAGCTCTAAAACTGGAGGAAAGGGTCTTTTCATTGCTACTTAGAATATCTGAGGTTCATAGAGAAGATGCTTGTTGTCTAATGTTCAGTTGTGTTTTGGCCTCGGAAGTTTAACACACTTACAATTTGAATTAGCCTACTCTTCTTGAGTTTATGTCACTTTCCTTATGCTATTCCTTATTTAGTTTAAAGCTAATGTGAAGCAGTTTGTAATGTTATATTAGAGAAGCATTGGTGTAATGATAATTCCAGTCCAGCTCTGCATGTGTGTTTCTAAAATGAGATTATCAACATCCCCGTGTTACTGACCTGCACAATAATGCTTTTTTGCAGATTCTGTTTGACCAAACCCAAAGATCAATTAAAGCACAGCTTCAGAATTTTGTTAAAGAGTAAGTTCATTCGAATTTGTAATGGGAAAAGTGTAAGTAAAGTAGAACTTATAAAGTCTCATTTGAGTAGGTTGTTTAAACATCTCTCCTGAGCATTGCTAGCCGTAAACTGAGATGTGTACGTCACAGCCTGTAAAAACTCACCCCAAATCAGTGACACCTCAGCTCCAGCTGCAGAAGTGTTGAAATAGTGTGGAGGATCATGTTGCCATTGTTTGAGCCCGGAGGAAAAGTGCTTACCAAAGCTCTTACCCGGTAGGCACAAGATATATTTATTTAGATTTCAATTTTGTCATTTCCTCGGAAGAGAAAGACAGAGAAGCTTTTATCACACATTGTTCAGTTTCCATCTGTTGAAGTACATGAAGAAGGAAACTGTTACTGTGTAGAGAATCTTTACTTCTCTTTCATGCTTTGGAATTCATTACCCATCTTTCCTTTTCTTTAGGGATATTAGGAAATTTAAAGATGCGAAGAAACATTTTGAAAAGGTTTGTGAAGAAAAAGAGAATGCTCTAGTGAAGAACGCCCAAGTTCAGAGAAATAAGCAGCATGAAGTGGAAGAAGCAAAACATGTTTTGTTTGCAACACGAAAATGCTTTCGACACGTAGGTCTAGATTATGTTCTTCAGGTAAGTGCAGCAATAAAAGCTGTTTTTCAAAACCATCTGTTACAAATAGAGGTCTCTGCTTTAGCGGTGATTGCAAACTTCTCACAGCTTCAGTGAAAAAAGAGGAACTATAATCAACCTGATCATCCCAGGAACTTGCACAGCTATGCTGAATTCCTGCCTTTGAGAACACTGAAGACAGAGTTGATTTTGATGTTTAAAAAGTCATGTCAATCATGTACTGTTTGATTGATTGTGTTAACATCAGACAGTAGCGGGGTAGAATCTGGCACCCGTTACTGGAGGTCAGATCCTTGTGTGTGCAATGAGCTGCAGATGATTTGCCCCCTGGAATCTCCCTGTTCAAAGTGTGAGAGAGTCCTGTGATAAAGCTGCATTTGAAGTACCAGGGGAAGGTTTCAGCATCTCTTAATGCAGGCAAAAATAGCTTCAGCTTTAGGAGTTCTTTCAGCTTGGGTGACTGCTCTGGAAAAACAGCTTTAGAGCTATGGGGTTTGTTTTTTCAGCTATATTGGTTTCAAACTGCCGCTCAAAACCTTTTCAGTTGTTTGTTCTGTTGCAAGTTCAGGGCTTCTTCTGTACAAACAAGTCTTAATTATTTTTACTGCAGAAAGTTTTCCAGAGTTCTGACTGCTTAAGTAAAGTGCTGCAATCTGGTTTAGATTATAGTTTCACTAAGTTTATTTCTTTTGCTGGAATTTCAAACTGACATAAGTGTTAAATTGCAGGATCCTGCAGGTTTCTGGTAAATGAGCCCTTTAAAGCAGAATCTGTAGTTCTGCATGATAACTTAAAGGGTTTAAGGATCAAAGAGGATAGAGAAATTAGGAAAATGTGAAAAATAAGTCACTTTTTCTATGTAATGTGAATTTCCTCAAGTTCTAGGGCAACATCAGTGGTCAGTGACTTCAGCTTGGCATGAAAGTGCAAGTTTCTAAGCAAAGTCACTTATTGGAGCAGTTATGATGCTGCTTGTTTCAGAGGCTGGGCCTGTATTCCAGTTTTGAGGCAGTGCAGACAATGCCAGCCCAAGGGGAAGAAATAAACTTGCCTCCATTCTTTCTTGTCCCCTGGCAGGAGGCATCAGTGCTGCTCGGTGCAGCTTCTTTAAGAAGCTGGTGGGCTGGTTTAGCTCATGCTGTCAGAAAAGGTATTTGAAACATGTGGAGTTTAGTGTCTTGAGAATGGGCACTGATTTTCCTTTCCTGAAAAGCGTATTCCGTTACTACGAGCAAGCACGTTGATACGGCCCCCTACTGCAAGAAAATTCTGATTGGATTCTAGTTTTGTGAATTCTCATTTCCATCGTTGTCATATAATGACAAAGCTAGCATCTGACATCCTTGGAAAGTGCTTTTAAGCTTTGAGTATTTGAAAATGTGTGAGTAGTGTTCATTATTGGTTGTTCTTTTTTCTAGATCAATGTTCTTCAGTCCAAAAGGAGAGCAGAAATCTTAAAATCGGTAAGGCAGACTTCATTTTCTGTACAGAAAAGATTTCAGTACATCTGGAATTAAAAATGGGACTGCTAAGCTGGTACTAAAACCTTTAGTCCTTTCACCCAGCAAAATATTATCAGTACCTTTTCAGTCAGTGTGGGCTCTTCTGTAACTAGGCATGGAAGTCTAACTGGTTTTGGCAGTCAGCTTGATTCACATTTGAACTGAGGTTTTCACTATTGTTGACTCTTAGGTTTGTGTTTCATGGTGAAAATTTAGTAGCTGCCAAGAATGACTCTGGGTGGATGTGCTGTATTAATTTCTAAGCATTTATACTTCCGATTGCTCTCAGATGGATTCAGCTACTTCTCAAAAATAGTATTCTTGATGCAAACAGCAAATACCCAGTAATGTCTTATCTGCCAAGTCAATATACCTGTGTCTGCACGCTAGTTTTTTCTGATCTTATTTCTTTGTGGTGTAAGATGATCTGAGGTGGGGACTGCCAAACGGTGTTCTGTGGCACTGCTGCTTCAGAGCTTTGAACATAATTTCATCAGTTCCTTTAAACAGGAAAAGCTTTTCCTGGATTACAGCTTTATGGAAGCTTTCCATGTTGCTCTGCATCTTCCTGACTCGCTGTCTTTTTTTAAGACTGGCTAGTCTTCTCAGCTGTGCTCATGAAGGCTATGGTTTTGGATCGTTAGTAAATGCATTCTGTAGTCCCCTCTCCAGTTTACGTGTCCTAGTTAAATAGGAGATGACAGCAATTTCACGTGACGTGAATTGGAAGCGATTTTCTGACCTTAAGTAGATTTGTTCTGATAATCTTATTAACTGATTTCAGAGAGTTTTCTTGGTTCTGTGCTGCCTTTATCCTTCGTGCTTACTTACAATGTTGTACGCTCTATAATAAACGGATGTAAAATTACCAGGACAGAAGAACTGGAACTGTATTGTTCATGGAAATGAGTACAGTAATATGATATCTAATAAATATTCATACTTTACAAAACCTTTTCCTTCCAGATGTTATCGTTTATGTACGCCCATCTGGCTTTTTTCCATCAAGGCTACGACCTTTTTAGTGAACTTGAGCCCTACATGAAAGACCTCGGTGCACAGGTAACAAGTGATTTTAAATATTATTAACTCTTTGCTGGAATAAATGAAAACTCAGTCTGTGCATATCGGGTACTTCAAAGGTTTACTCAACAGAAAGGGAACTGTAATGCAATAAAGGCAAAGCATAAAAAAAGCCCCACTAGGGTGTTTAATGGAAGTAGCTAGAAACAGAAAGCTGTTTGCTTACTAAAATACTGCCTTTAGCACTTACATACTTAAACACAGCCAGGTAGGGCTTCTTCAGGCGCTCTGTGGTATTCAGGACACTGAATTATCTTGTATGAAAAGTTTCTGTGTATGGCCCATGTTATATTAACAATAGCTGTGAGGGTAGGTTTCATTTCTTCTACTTGTATACGTTGTTTTCTGTATAAATCACAAAGTGTGCCAAAACTAACTGATGCTACTTAGACCTTGAAGCAGAGGTCTGATTTTTTGATAAGAACAGTAAAACTGAGTTTGTACACTGAATCCTTGCTCAGTTCTCTTGTTTAAGGACATGTCATTGAAACCTTTGGGTTTGCAGAAAAAACTGACTCATGAAAAATTTACATGGACCACAGCCAACTGCACACAGGATCCACTGAAAATAGTTCTGCAGAACAGGTTAAGAACATAGCATGTTCAAATGAACCTCTCTGTCTGTGCTATAAGGAGGCTCAGCATTGTCCTGTTTTCAGTGCAAGGTGAATGGACCTGGAGGTACTCATACGCTTCTTTTTCCTCTGTCCAAGGACTTGCAACATCAACACTGATTCCAAACTGGCTTTTGGCTTGCCACTTTACAGCCTGATGCACAAAGCAAGGTCAACTGTCTTTCCAGATAGAGAATGAAATGAATGACACCCAACATTTGTTTGCATTCATCTCAAGTGAGATGTATAGCTGAGGGTCTAAGAAATTATGTCGTTATTTCTGCCACAGTGCCATGATTGTTTTGCTCCTCCATCTATTTCTGTGTCTGGGCAGTGAAGCAGATTCGGAACTGTAGGATAAAAATCCAATAATCAAATGGCTAAAGTTGTATTCGGTTTGCTGTGGGTTTAGATTACTTGTACAAACACACGTCGGGGAGGTCTGTGCTCCCGTGTGTGCAAGTGTGCAGCAAGTGATGGAGCTGAGAAGGTAGACCGGCTGCTTGTCCTGGCCCTTCTGTCAAGGAAGTGACTGTACAGCAACATCATGTTTGGTGCGGTTGCCACACTCAAAAGGATCAGGTTCCCACGACTGACTTTAGCTGCGCCTTTCCTTTTGGGTTGTACTTGTTGAACTGTAGTATTGGAGTAGTGTAGAATGTGCGTCCTGTGTCTCTGCAGAAGAGGAGACAAACTGTGGAACTGGTACTGGTCTCTGCTGCCAGCTAGGCGTCAGTGCTTCCATCTCACTGAGGTTATTTCAGCAAGGAGTGCCAGGCTATGGCTGAATGGCTCGTCAGCCTTTTGGCTTGATCTGGTAAGGAGCATTGTGTAGCGTTCCTTTTAGTGCTGGTATCATAGCAACTGAAGGAGATAAATTTAGAAAATCTAAAGCCAGCAATGTTTAAAAGATATCACAGTTGGAGCAAAGATAGCCTGAAGACCCCAAAGTTGTACAGCCTGCTGAATGACTCTTTTGTGGCGGATCTTGGCATTTAAGTAATGGATATTTTTCATGACGGAAGCAGGTTTCTAAGGAGCTTATGAACCTTGAACAGGCTTTGCAGTTGGTATCAACTGAAGCTTCTGCCTTTAATGGGTCAGAGAGATGGTACATTACCAGAGAAAATACGGTCAGGCTCTTTCTGTTGTAGTTGGTACTTATTTCCAGTTAAATTGGGTGTAAAATCTTTCAGACTTTCCTCTTTGTTAAGACTAAATCCTAATGACAGTGTTTAACATTACCTGGAGTTTTAAAATGGATCTTAAATAGCNCTCTTTGTTAAGACTAAATCCTAACTACAGTGTTTAACATTACCTGTTAAGAGTAATGTTATTACTCTTAACAGAGTTAAGAGTATAGGTATAATTCTGAAGTATTTTGGTTTGCATTTTCATAGTAACTTGCTTACATGATGAAATAGGATTGAGCAGTTATACTTTCTGATTTGTTAGGCCACAGTAGATGTCCCTGTGAATCAGATCACTGCAGGGGAATCCTTAATGCTACACAAGCTTATTATAAGCTTTTGCATGGAAGTTGGAATAAAATGTGGTATTAGTTTAAGAAGAAAACCTACTTGAATGTTCATTACCATGACTATAAAAATGAACGTTTGAGTCTGACTTCATGTTCTGCGAAATGCCACTTAGCACCGTGTGGTATAACAGCACGTTGGTCAGTACGGGCAGTGTTTTGAGAAACCTCATCTTTGCAGACTGCCCGGTAGCGGCGTAACAACTGGGGTTCATGTGGTGAAGCTGTGAGATTGGCCACAGCTCTGCATAGCTGCCTGCTGTTGATCTGTAAGACACATGATGTACAGATCACCTGAGCAAAGAAAGAGGTACCCGTCTGAGCTTGGGAATTGGAAAGATGCAGTGTTGTCTTGCTAGTAAGAAAGGAGCTAACCCTTGATTTGGCAGTCATGTGTTCTTTTTAAGATAAATTTGAGATAATTTGCCTAATCTCAGCCTGACTTTCCGTTTCACCTAGCAAGGTAGGAGAAAGGCTCTCTTAGGTCCCATGTACACATTATGGTCTGAGGTTTCAGCAAGAAACTGGAGTCCTCGGGAGTCCCGTGCAGCCCTTGGATTAGTTCTCAACTGTATAACAAAATTCTTGATGGAGAACAGTCTTTGGGCACGATGACAGCCCACCCTCTGTTTCAGAGACTCTTCTGCCATTTCTACGTTGTATAGGTACACATATGTGGTGCCTGAATACTCTCTCTTTAATGTGGTCATGTTCACAAACAGCTGTGAGGTTTGAGAGTGCTTTTCCAGCCGTTTAAGCCGGCAAAGAATCCAGGGAGAGAAGAGTTAAGAGAGTATGGAACTGCATCCGGGCGTGTCCCTTTTTCCTCTCGTTTATATCAAGCAGGGGAAATAGAGTGCTGGGGAACATGAGCAGAGTTGGCAGGGGTTCCAAGTTGTGGTTAGGAGAGTGGGTGGAGGCAGTCCCATTTGTGTGTGAATTTGGGATCCTGTTAGTTGTACTGTGCCCTCTGCCCTGTGACTGACTGCAGCTGGAAAGCTGCTGGTGCACACTGCTGCTCATCTTGTTCTAGGCCCAGAGCAGAGCTACAGATGCAGAGCTGTTGACTGTGCTGCTGTGTACTGTACTGCCTCTGCATTGATACTCAGTAAGCTGCTGTGACTGGGGTTAATGGCAGTCTTGTGTTACAGGCTAGCTACAAGAGCAGTTCATCAGGTATCAGAGCTTGTCACTTAAGCACCAAGCTAACCTGCCTTTCAGGCAGCAAAGAAAACAACAAAACACCACTGCAACAACAATGAAAAAAAGCATCACGAAAACTTCCTCTTCCTCTTATCTAAAATTTCCTGCCCTGTGGTTTTTAAAAAGGAAGAGGTTACCTGGTAGTGCTATAGAGACACTTGGTAATGTCTCTCAGGCTTTGCATGGATGCGAACTTAAACCCTTTCTGCTGTGACAGTCTCTCTTTGCAAAGTCATGTCGTTGTAATTTCTCAAACTAGAAACAGCTTGAATGGTTCTGCCTGTGATTGCAAGGAATCGAACTCAGATGCTGCTGGGAACCTCCTCAAAATTATCCATACAGAAACCTGGCTGAGGCAGTTTCCCCTGTGTTGTGGAGGAGGAAAAAATCCCACCAGCGTTCACTCCTAGTTTCTGCTGCTAATGCCAGTGCTGCTGCATAGGCCAGTGAGGCAGCAGGAGCAGCTGAAGCATGAGTCATTCTCATCAGAGACTGAGCACCAATGCGGTAGAGTCGCATATGCTTGGCACCATGCTGTTCTTTGAAACATTTCTATTAAGGATCACAAGAAATGCCCATCTTCTGTAGAGGTTAATTCAGGATGGTAGTGCAGAGCTTTAAAGGAGGCTTCAGTGGTTATTCAAGGTAAACACTTTGTGACCTGAGAAGTAATTTTACTGTGCAACTAAACCAGAAGTTATGCAATTTCTAGACATAATGTGTTCTTGTTTTCTGTCAGCATTATGAAAGCTACTGAGCCAAATTTCTCTCGATACCTAAACATCCAATTTTCTGTTTCTCTTTACAGCTGGATCAGTTGGCTGTAGATGCTGCAAAGGAGAAGAGGGATATGGAGCAAAAGCACTCCACTATTCAACAAAAGGTACTTGAGAGAATATGAAAGGCAGGCTGCACACACGTTTTTGGATCTCTGGCATCCCTCCCCAGCAGTTCATCTCTGCATCAGAACTGTGTCGCTAGTGCAGATAAATAGATTTACACTTTATTCGTTGTAGAGTTGTAGTTTTGAAATACAAATCAGAGTATAATGTTTATCTTGGAACATAAATTCTACTGCTCTATTTATGTGGATGCTGGGACTCTTAACGTATCTTTACAGTTCCTGGAAAGACACTGAGATTCAATGCAGTCTTAGAAGTCGTTGTCTTTCTCTCCTGTGTATGTGTAGAGGTGGTGTATGTGCTGCACAGTCCTACAGTCACGTGTGTCGTTTTCTGGACAGTGACAAACAGGAGCGCAGATCATCGAGAGAGCAGGGCAGCTGCTATTACACCTAAAGAACACCAGAAACCTTTTGTAGAGGCTTTGTAATGCCTGGTGTTCAGCTGCACACAAATACGAAAGTGATAACGTTGGATTACTGTGTGGGGGAAGATCTGTGTGTGCAATATGCCATCATTCTTACTTTGGCTTGTGGAGAAAAATGTAGGCAATTGATGTTGGGGGGGAAATGACTTCTATTGTTTGGATGTTTCAGAAGCTCTAGATCAGTATTGGTTTTGCAGGTGTAATAGTAGAAGTTAAAAATATTGCCACTGAACTCTCCAGTAGTGAGCTAATACTGCAGGTAGTTTTGAAAGGGGTTAGGTACCAGTTTAAAGGTAATGCTCCACTTCTTCCTCTCATCCAAATACATCCATCCTGTATTTGTTAGGTGGCATAAGTTAAAAACGCCTATTGTAAATCAAATCTAATGAGTAAATTCAGGAATGGAAAGCGTCTAAGATGATGATTTAGGTGGCTTTAGCAGGACTCACTAATACCAGTGGGGAAAAGTAATGTTTTTGTCACTTTATCTCATCATTCCTGCAGGAGGTGGGAAGTGTTAGGATCACAGTAAATGAAACTGAGCAAGCATGATGGGGAACTTTAGCGTCGTGCTGATGTACTGCACTTGGAGACAGACAGGCAAGAACTACAGGCAAAGCAGGGGAAGCAAGAGGAGAAATAGGCAAGAGATGGAACTTAAGAATCCACACTGAAGTTGTGTTTTGGCTCAATAAGCCTTGTTTCAGGAGCGGGCAGTAGTTGAGGGGTTTAGAGAACAGTGATGCTTGGTGAAAGATCTAAGTTGTGGGCTACTCTCTTTGAATTGTCCATAAAAATAACAGCTCATTACAGTGAATTGTGGTCACTGCTGTTGCCAGAGGTATTTACAGTCTTTGTTTTTTTCTTCAAATGCTGCATAAGGCTTCTTTACAGGTAAAACCTCTAATACTAATAGTTACTGAAACTGCTAAGCTTTATGAAACTTGATAAGCTATGTGATATAAACATTCCTGGGTTCTAGCACAAGCAGCAATCATAATGAGGCTATGTATGCATTGTTCCTGTTTTAATTGAATGACAGTTTTATGCTGCCTCTGAAAAATAGGCTAGTAGGTCAGATAGTATTGAACAATGTCCTCTGAATTCTGTGTTTCAAGTTGTCTCCTGTCCTTAACAGTGAAGTCACTGATGCATTTTAATGATGATAACACTTAGTGCAATTCAATAGGCTTTGGAGGGCATGTTTGATTGGAGATCCCTCTTACAGATTGTCATTTTCTTGGCACACAGATTATGTTATCTGCCTGTCTGTTTGTCTCCTCCTATTTCCTTTTCCCAACCTTCCCACCAAGTTCATTTCCAGCTCATCAGAGTTTTCAGAGTCTTGAACTGCCTTAAACCTTGGTGCCATGCCAACCTGTTCAGGATGACAACTTGTTGTTTCTTATGGCTTGTCATGTTGCCTTCCACTGGGTTCCCTCATGTGTTCCCAAACCTTCCAGTGCCCAATCCTGCCATGTATTATGACTAGAAAACCTTCTACTACTTGTGTTGAGTGCTGAGAGGTTTTTCATGAATTTAGTACACTGAAGTTTTAATCTAATGCTTCAGAATGATGCCTGTTCTTCACTGGGTGGATAGAGAACAGTTCCTTTTCTGAAATGTCTAGGTAAGTGCACTTGTGCACACACCTACCCAGTCACTACCTGTGCTTGCTTATATGTACATATGCATGCGGAGTAATTGCACTAATTAAGTAACTTACCTCACTTTCCTTTATAACCACCATCCAGTTTAATTAGACTGTTTGAGAGGGTAATACAAAAGGAAACATTTTTCAGTGTAATAGATTAATTTCCAAATTAAGATGGAAATAGTGTGAATTATTCTAGAAAAGTCATTGTCATCCAGGGTCCTTCATGCAATCCTTTTTATACAGAGCAAGATTCATATGAAGAGTGATGTCACAGGGTCAGTATTGCTTAAGACTTGGACCTCTTGTTTTCTGAGCAGTTTGCAGCCTGTTGCTATGGGAACGTGTTGAATTAAATAATTGAAGGTTGGACCTGTTAACATCATTATTGCTTTTTGGATTTGTGGTGAAGCTAATTCTGTTCTTCTACAATAAGGGGAATGATAGAGGGAAAAAGTTTGCACTGGACTTGAAATAATTTTTGCTGCATTGCTGTTTTTGATTTAAAAACTCTACCTCCATAGGACTGTTCCAGGAAAAAAAAAGATGGAGGGGGAATGATTTGAAAATTTTTAGCATCTCGAGTAAACAAGGTGTTATGAAACCAGATGTTGCCACAGTCATAAAGCAGCAAAACCCAAAACTACTGTGGAGAAGAAATGCAAAGTACTTGTTGTCCTAAAAGACACAGACTTGCCAGTTTCCCAAGTGATTTGTATGCTCTCTGACTGTCCTGCCTTCTTTCCCTTTGACTTTGTCTGTAAACCTTGTTGCTTAGTGGGTCTGTTGTTTTAAGCCTTTTCTCTAGGGACTTTGAACTTAAGCATAACAGTCGTCTCTTGCCAGTAGGAAGGGGATGGAAACAGCTTTTTAAAGTGGGGAGCTGTACAGTTAGTCTCTTCTGTTTTAGTAAGTGCTGCAGCAACTTCCAGATGAGTGTTTTCTTCAGTACTTCCACTCTCCCCTTTACTGCCTTTTTAAAACTTCTTAACTGTTGCTTTTTGAAGAAAAATATAGAAAGCATGTTCAATGCTAAAACCTTGACATTCACTCTCCCTAAGGTTTACTGGTGCATTGGCTGGAACAGCTTTTACAACCTGCTAGCAATATTCATATCAGAAGTGAAATGAAAACTGCTGGTGAAAAGCAGGAGGGTTTCTGTTCTGGTAAAAGGAAAAGTCTGTGTAGGAAAAGCCAAAACATGCAAGCTAGGGTATTAATGCAGTCTGATTAAAGTGATAAGTCTGCACGAAAATGATTTACAGAAACTCTGCCAACAACTCTGTGACCCACCACATGAGTATTAATTGTGTAAACGGACGTGGCTTTTCCTTAGCTGGTTGGTTGGCCATCCCTTATGGATGCTTAGAGAAAAACTGTAGGCAAGAAAGCTGTACCAGCCATGGATGTCATCTCCTTATACCTGTTGCAGTAGCTGGCCAGCCTTGAGAAATGAGTGTGAGAAGCCACTGATGTTCCTTCCTTCACATCTGAGGGAAACGTCAGTTACAGCCTCTCAGTGTAACTTCCATGACACTAACTTATTTTCTTAGTTCTGGTTGGATGAAAAGCACTTTATTTACCAATTAGACATTAATTAGGACTAAAGTTTCAAATTCAGTCTTTGTCAGCTGCCTGTTAAAGAGTACAGATTCTGAACCGCATAAATTGACTGGCTGTGCTAACACGTCCTGCGTTTAGTGCAGGGCACTGGAAACATATCTATGTACTTCTCTCCACCCTCTGATTATTTTTTGTGATTCACTAAACTTTTCCATGCACCAAGATAAAAATAAAATTTAATGTGACTGCTTTTCTCCTGGTTTCTCACTAAAAAAATACTGGAGACTGTAAGATCAGACACGGCTTATCTAGTTCCTTTTTCTGCTTTTATCCTTTAAGTGTTGGGGGGGTTGTTCATCTTTTTCTTGACAACTCTATCCACAAAGTGCACGTACTTTATGGATAAAGTATCTGTTAAAGCTTTCATTCCCCCTTTCCCCCTGCCAATCAGGCCTCTGCTTCGTATGGTCAAGAAGATGTGAAACGTTTGTCTGTGTACTCTTGTACTCTAGTGTCTTTATCTGCTTGAGGTGGAAGTCAGTCAGGGAGGCCGTAAAATTGGGCAGTAGTAGCCCTTCTTGAGGAAGGCTCAGTAGTTTAGACAGTCTGGACTGTACGTGATAAACGATCCGAGGAGTCTGCCTGTCAAGCTTGTGTGTGTCTTCAAAGAGAAAATCGAGATCTGTTGGAAAAGACGGTCGCGTTTTCTGCAGCAGTTCTCCAAACCGGAGGAAAATGTGATGACGTGGTAGCTTGGACAGAAAAGGCTGAGGGGAATGCACACTGTCTTCTGCCAGACAGGGAGTCGCAGGCATCGCTGAGGCAGGACGATGCAGATCTTTAGCAGGTTTCATTATGTGTGGCAGCTGGTAAGTTATTTATCAGACTTGTTTAGGAGGGAGCGAGGGAATGTGCCATCAGCATGTCTGATTCTGTGCTTACACAGGTTGTCTCTATCTTGAGAGACAGGGTAAGAGAAAACCAGAAAGGACTTTCAACACTTTGAGTATGTTTGTGGGTGTCGTAAGTTGTGAAATCCCAAGTTAAAATTGTGCTGTGGTGTTGGGATGTTTGTGCTTAGATGAAGGCCTTGTATTCAGCATGTTCTCACCTAGGGGGCAGACAGAAAATCCAAGTTACTGAATGATGGCTAATAACTGCTTTCATTTGTTTTTTCTTTTTTCAGAGGCTTTTATTTGCAACCAGTGTGTTTGTTCACATCAGTATGTGGTAGTGACGTGAGAGCTTCATTTTCTTTTGGAATTCTTTCTGTGGCACTGATCTTCTGCCAGTGAATTAGGAACAGTCTGGGTGTAAGGTTTCAAATGGAGCTAACCTGCTCAGATTGGTAATAGCAGAGAGCACTTGGAGTTGGTTTATGGAATCCAGTGCTGTGCTAGCCTGGGAGTGTAATGGGCCCATTTTGGTATCAGTAACCCCTTCACTGCCTTGTTTACTGTGGTTTGGACCAAACCATCTGCATGTGCATAAGCAAACCCCACAGGTAGCAGAAAAGTTGTGTAAGACTGTAACGTAGGACTGATGTGACTGGGTTTGGAACTGCCTTTTGTTTTCCTTTATTTCTCTTGCTGTAGCCTCTTTTCCTCCACAGACGGACAGATTCCTAGGTACTAAACAGGTTTAAAGGCATACTTCTCACAGGAGGCAAGTATTTGCCATTTACAGAAAGCACCTACTAGAGTGATGTTGTGAGAGTCCTGCATCTTCAGTATTTAATGTGGGTTGTGGGTTTTTCTGGAAGCTTAGTGTTCAGCAATGTTTTTTCTGCCCTAGATAAGAGGAAGAAGCATTATGTTGCTCGGCCACTTTAAGGCTATATTTTACTAACAGTGAAATTCAATAATGACATGTGTATTGTTTGGAGCTGTGTACAGAGGTTCAGTTAAGTGTTGTCATTCCCAAGTGCTTTTTCGTGCACTCCTGCTATCTGTTACCCTCCCCCTCGCTGTCTATGTGAGCTCTGTAGCTCCCTGAGAAGAGTCCCTGCTTTTTAAGATGAGCTATGACAGATGTGCTTTCACGGACCATTTGGGTCCATGTGTTGGTACTTAGTCTACCTTTGCCAGGGATGTGAAGCAGTTAACCTTTCTAAAATGTGTAAAGCTGTTAGTTGTTACTGTTTGTTGTTAGACTGATTACATAGCTATATGCCTTTGTCGTAGCTACATGTTCTGGTCAAAGATCATGAAGAATACTGCTAACTTGTCATCAGTGCCAGCACTCTGGCAGCTCTAATTCAGAGGTAACTGATAACTGGTTAATAGACTTTGCTACCTTCCAATTCAGCATGCTTGTCAAGATGACAGAGCTGAAGAAAATGCTGAAGCACAATGGGGTC
The DNA here is from genome assembly GCA_013397515.1 of Upupa epops. NCBI lineage: Eukaryota > Metazoa > Chordata > Aves > Bucerotiformes > Upupidae > Upupa > Upupa epops. Next base: position 727 of record VZRI01012757.1, on the reverse strand, counting down.
TATAGAGTTGTCTGCAACAGGCTGCAATTGCTTTTGACATTTGTCTCCTAATGCCCTTGCCCCTTTTCCTCTACCTTACTCTCCCTTTTCTTTGGAATATAGAAAAGAAAATGAGCAGGTAGTTGAAGCAGCAGATGCTCAGTCAGTACTATTTGCCCTTTGCTTGGCTGTAGATATCAGCAGTACTCAAGAAAGAAGTTGCCCTTTTGTGCAGGTACAGTAAAACTCAGCATTCTGATCTCCAAAAATGCTGTTTTTTCAAAAAAATAGAATTGTCAGGGGCTGAGAGTAAGTGCTGCAAGCCAAACATTATTGGTTCCATGGTTCTTCTAGAGCTATTTAATACTGCCTGTATTTAAAGCTCCGTTTCAAACTGCAATGTCTCTGTCTTTCTTGTTCCTTTACGCCAGGATTACTCCAGTGATGATATTAACCTAGAGTACAATGTAGATGCAGCCAATGGTATTGTTATGGAAGGTTATCTATTTAAACGAGCCAGCAATGCCTTCAAGACTTGGAACAGGTAATTATCCAGAACCTCTCCTTACGGGCTTTTTAAGATGCTGCTTGTTAAGCTAAATTCTGCTCTGACTTACAGCTTATTCTGCACTGATTCCATTGGATTGTTTGTTAAGATTGGATGATTGTTTATTAAGAAATGACAGTTCTAAGCTGTTCTTCCTTAGTTTTTTGTAAGGATTGTTTGTAAGCCTTTTTCTTACATTGT
>VZRI01012756.1:189113-201570 GCA_013397515.1 Upupa epops | reverse complement strand
TTTAGTTTTTGAAGGCACAATTAAGTGAATTGTTTAGTGAGATAATGCTTTATGGGTGTGTATAGGGGAAACTTGGTGAATTAAAGTTATTCCTCCTAGGATTGAATCTACCTTCTCTGAGTGAGACAATGGCTGATTTTTGTGAGTGTGTGCCCCCACAGGTTGAGGGAGTGGAAAAATTGTTAGACCTCTTAGATGCACACCAATCCTGCCCATCACCCAAGCAACGAGATTGGGCAAAAGATGGTTGTTTTTTACCTCAAAGTGTGGTGAATAGAATTTGGCTGTTACAGAAAGAGGCAAAGGTTAGAAAGGGAATAGGAAAAGCTTTCATTTGTGAGGTGTGGGAGCAAGCTTGCCGGCCACAATAAAGAAAGCAGGAATCCGATAAGCACACAGCTTTGGTGGACTCCCTGCAGAGAACCATAAATACTCTGTAGGAGCAGTTTAAAGAAAGCAAACAATTGCTGGAGGGAGAAAGGAAACAAAATAGAACCTTAAAGGAAGTATTGAGGACTAAGTTTTAGAATGAAGTAGGCATGCCATCAGAGGCAGAGGTAATGTTAGTAGAGAAAGGGACACGGCAAATCTATTCTCAGGAGGATTTGCAAAGGGCTAAAGAAGCTGTGTAAAAGCCCCTGAATATGTGTCCACTGATTAAAACCGGATATATGTGTGAGAACATGGGTGTTAACCATCCTCATCTAATTATGTAAAAAAATATGGGCCTGTGGGAGGATTTTCCCAAACATCAGAAATCATAGCCATACAAACTGTGGAACAACTTAACAGACGGCCATTATTTTCTGGGGAGCCAGGTGCTCTAACCTGACTGGGGCTATGGCAGCTAGGGCTTCAGAAAGGCATTCCCTGGGACATGATGGATGTGCTCCTGACTGGGAGGCTGAAGCAAATTGTGCAAAACTGGTAGGGACAAAAGATCAAGACCCCACCCTGATACAGAATATGCTAACCTGACAAGGGTTTCAGAGAAAGGCATTCTGTGGGATGTGATGGATGGGTTCCTGACCAAAAAATTAAAGCAAATTGTGCAGGCATGGCCAGGACAAGAGACCAAAAGCCCCAATGCTTCGTGCCTGATAAACTGCAAGATACTGATTAACTGATCCTTGGGGGACTCCACTAGATACAGGCCTCCAGCTAGACTCTGTCCCCCTGACCACTACTCTCTGGTTTCTATCCTGCAGCCAGTTCATGACCCACCTCACTACCCAATCATGCAGTCCATGCTGCCTCAGTTGGGCCGCAAGGATGCTATGTGAGACTGTGTCAATAACCTTTATAGTTGATACTGGAGCTCAAATCACTTCATTGACATGGACTAAAGCAGAACAGTATGGGATCTGGATTCCATCCCCGAATTTAATGGTCTGGGATGCTCTGGAGGAATCTCAATCAGGGCCTAAAACCTCAGCAACACTATGGTTACCTGGAGATGACAGTCTCATTAATACTATGCTAACTGTAAAGGATTTCCAAATGAAGTTATTAGGTAGAGATGTTTTGAAGGGAAGGCAGTGACCTGATACATGAGGGAACACCTGGTATTTTGGCATTCCCCAAACTAGGCAGTTCACTGAAACATCTACAAGCTCTTCATCATTGTATTTCACAAGTTTTAATGGATGTTGTTCTGCATGTGCATTTTAGGACTGGAGCATGGGGAGCTATTTTCTTACTATCTGTGTAGATCCTACTTCTGGACAGCAAGGCAGCAGCTTTCACAATACACTTATGGAGGGAGACAAGGCCAAAACGGATACCTTTGTTATTGCCATGCATTTATTTGTACCTATTACTACTGGGGCTGAAATCATGTTGATTTGAACTTGACTAATTTCAGGTGATTGTAACAGTGGTAGGGAAAAAATACATTCATGTTGCATCTGCTGTTGTGAAACAGTACTCTCTACTCCTCCTCACAAACCTTCTCCTACTGGTGATGGGGTGATTGGTGCCCCTCCATATTGCACTCATTTTCTGGAAGCAGCACTTCTATTCCCCTTGCGATTCTTTCCTAACTTGCAATGGGTACTCCTCATCCTAGCAACTCATCCCTTGCTCTGGATGAGCAACCCCCTCATTATCTCACTTGTATTACTATCACTAATTGTAGACTTTTCCTGAGCCACATATCTTAATTTGAGGAATGCAATTTGTAATACAATTAAGAGCTGGGTTATAGATTATTGTATTCATGTTGGTACAGTTGTGTACATTTTATGGCAGTATTATAGGATTACGGTTTTATACATTTTATACTAGTTATGTAAGGTGCCATTGTTATTTATAATGTTCATGAGAATGGACTCTTACCCCTCATTTTCTTTACCCTTTTTCCCCTCTACACTTGTCTATCTCCCCTATCCTTTCTATCTTTCTTTATGGTGCTTTATCTGTGACCGATGTTGAGCCGCAGGGTGGAATGTGAGCAACCATGTGTTTTTTGTTTTATGATAAAGTCATGGTAGCTAGGGTTACTCCTGGTCAGAAGTGCCGGCTCTTCTGCTTTTATGTCACATAGGATGCCACCTCTACGGCAGAAATGGCAGAGTGGCAAGAAGTGGCCGCACCAATGAAGCAGTGAAAAACTGGCACTGGGGTAGTTGTAACCAGTCGGTCTTTGTCTCTCTCTTCTCCTTTCCTTTCTCCTGCTTTTTCCTCTTCCCCTCTCCCCTCCCCCAACGCCAGTTCATTGCAATCCTGTTCCTTTTGTATGAATAAACTAATGGGCACTTGATTCCATTTGAATCTTCATTCTGTCCCCCAAAATAGAGTGCATTGGTCATTACTTATATTGTTGCATCTGGACCACCATCTGGCAAGACAAGTGGATCACAACAGACATCAGATAGATTAATGGGTTTATATAGTAATTCAGGTTTTTAACCTTTGAGAGTTTACACATGGTAGTCATTTCGCCCAGGGCATGTGGTTAATAGAGAGACTGGTGCCTCAAGGATAAATAGAAGGAAAGGTCTGTATGAATTCCATGGTTTGCTGAAATTTAAAGAGTTCTCCCCTTGTTTGTGGCCATAGGAATAAGCATTTTGGAAATGAGAAGTCTGGCATAGAAGCAGAAACAGAAAACTGGACTCTAAAATGCTTGCTGATGCTAAAGGACGTGAGTGTGTGCAGACTTCTTGGACACCAAATTTCCACAAGAACCAGGAATGGTTTGAAGGTTTTCCCTTTGAAGATTGCAGATTGTCCCAGTTACGTAAGAATATAGGATCAATATATGTATCTCCCATCTCAGTGATGGGTGAGGACGATGGTTTATCAAAGCCAAGTACTGACTCAAGCAGGACAATGGCATCCTGGCTTGTATCAAGAACAGTGTAACCAGGAAGAGTAGGGAGGTGATCATGTCCCTGTACTCTGCACTCATGAGACCACACCTTGAGTACTGGGTCCAGTTTGGGGCACCACAGTGTACAAAGGACATTGAGGTGCTGGAGTGAGTCCATAGAAGGGCAACAAGGCCGTTGAGGGGTCTGGAAAATAGGCCCTGTGAGAGGCAGCTGAGGGAACTGGGGTTATTTAGTCTAGAGAAGAGGAGGCTGAGAGCAGACCTTATTGCTCTCTACAAATTCTTAAAAGGAGATCATAGCGAGGATGGTGCTGATGTCTTCTTACAAATTACTAATGATAAGGCGAGAGGAGATGGCCTCAAGTTGTATCACGGGAGGTTTAGTTTGGATATTCTTTACTGAGAGAGTGATTGGGCACTGGAACAGGCTGCCTAGGGAGGCAAAGGACTCACTGTCCCTGAAAGTGTTTAAAAAAACATGCAGATGGCACTAGAGGCCATGGTCTAGGATTTAGGGAAATGTTGGGATGGGAGCTGGACTTGATAATCCTGGAAGTCCTTTTTAGCCATAATAATTTTATGATTCTATGTTTATGTGGGGGTATAAATTGTGTGTCATGAATTCTTTATGTTGGTTTTTTTCATATGGAGTGATTAAATCTGTCTTGATGGGTTTTTTTTCCAAATTGTGTTAGGTTTTTTTTGTCTGCAATTTATAAGTGGTTTCTGAATCCACTTTGTTTTGTTTTTGTTTTGACTCAGTAGAACATAAATTGAATTAATTGTTAATTTCATCTTGGGTTTTAACCCATGACAATGTGAAGGACATTGTTCTACCTCTTCTACATAGGATATTGAGATGTGTGAAAAGCAATGCAGAATAAGACACTATGATTTCCAGGCTTTCCACAAGTTATGAAAGACAGCTATGATTTAGCGAGCAAAAATGCAACATAATCAGGATTTAAAATCCTGACACTGGTTGCATTTTGACAATGAGTCTAAAAAGTGTTTTTTCCCCAGTCGTCTCAATATTTCATGAGAATTAATTGTCAAGTAAGAGTGAAAGGCAGATGAAGTATTACTACCCCAAAAACCGTGCTCTTTGACTATTAACCTCCTTATGATACTAATTTTGCATGTAATACAAAGGTAATGCATTGAAGCTTGCGGATGCAAGAATTTTCTTCTAATCTTGTACAAATTCCTTCTGACTGGTTTCATGCTACTTTTCTCCTCTAGGAAGAATCCTATGTAGGTGCTAGCTAAATCCTTTAATAATCATTTAAATTACAATAGATGTGATAAAATTGTGGTTATTTGTTATTTCTAATAATAGATTAAATATATAATTATCTCTCCTTTCTTTGCTAAATTACTTTCTTTGCTTAAGGAATGGTCTTTTCTGGCTCTCTTAAAGAATACCATCAGGCCATATCAGAATTTCCCTGGACATAAAACAAGGTATTTTAGATAATTGGCTGGGAATACATGGGAGGAAACAGATTCACAGTGGAGTATCAATCTAACTTTTCAGGTCATCAAAGAAGAGAAGCGAAGTTCATGATACTCAGAGCTAGTAATTCTGTACCAATTGTGCTCATGATATCTAAGTTACATAAATATAAGAAATTAATTATACTGAAGTGAGTTATATTTCCTAGACAACCTAAGATCTAATTCATTGTTCCTTGCAGACAATAAAACAGTTCTGGTAAAAAGTGTCATGAAAGCAGCAATACTTGTAGTCTAGGATAAGCTTTGTGTCCCATACTGGGATAATGTAGTCCTAGCATGTCTCTTTCCTATCTTCTGCAACAAAAATTTTTTCACAGTATTACAGTACTTTGGACAACTTATTCTACAAAAAGGTAAGCTGGAATAACTGGAATAAGGTAAGCATCAGTATGAATTTAATGAACTCGAGACTATCCTGGATTTAGTATTGAACAGAGGGCCACCATATCCCATTGCACTGTGTGGAAGATAGATTTATTTGGCTTAGCCTCCCTACAACTCAGTTGTATTTTCTGCTCACTTGCTATAGCCAAAACCTATTTTCTTCTCAAAACCAGAAAGCTTAAAACAGACAGGTAATAAATGCCTATCTGTCCCAGAGTCTTACATGCCAAGCAATGTCTGCTTGGCAATTCTTACAGAAAACTAAAAATAGTGATAATTATTACTTAGCAAATAATATTTTGCTTGGTCTACAGGCAATCACATTTTATTTTGAATAGATATTTGATGTGTATCATATCCTTTTCTCTAGTTATACTATTATAAAATTAGTGTATATTCACAGATTACTTTTGTTTTCATTCAAAAAAAATTGTAAGAAGTATTTTGTGATTTGGGATTATTTTTAGCTTTCCTCCAACTAAAAAAATCCAGTAGAATATACTTCAATTTATATATTATTTTTAACAGTTGCACAGATTTATCTGGTGAACAGGAAGATAGTACCAATAAATTTGGCTAAATGTAAAATTAAATATACATTAAAATGATGATTAATAAACATATACGTATGAATACAGCAAAGTTATCTTTCTACTTTGTTCTTATTCTCCAGAAAATGGAAACATTTGCATGCATTTAAATTAAATCCAGATACACTCATTTAATACTATTTTAATTGCATTTCCTCTCAGAAAAAAAATGACTGATTAAACAGGGTAATAGTCTGCCAGATTTGAGAAGAGTGGGTCAATAATGCCCAGATGGTCTTTTGCATTTCTTATTTCTCCAGTACACGAGATTTATTTGCAAAAGAGATAAAGAGCTACACATATGCAATCAATATACTTGCACAAGGGAAGAGGCTTAGTAACATTTACAAAATGTTCTATCTTGAGTCAGAACAAAGCCATGGGAGAATTTGCCTCAATACTGAACTTTATTGCTTGCCTCCAAACCCATACTTAACATAGATGAAAATGGGGTTATGTTTATATCAGTCTAAATGGATTTTAATTGTTAATATCCTCATATGGGAATGCATACATTTTTATTTAAGTATATGAACAAAGGTATATTGCATATTGAATGTAAACCAATAAAATTGCTATAGATACAAATAACTATGTGCCAGATTTAGGTATTACAATGATTGGAATACAGTTTGGGTACTGCCAAACAAGCTTGACTTAGAGGTATTATTGTAATGCTGATTCCGAGAAGTACACATCCTGCTCTTGACCTAAGTATATAACTGAGTTTTAACATTGCAAGTCTTGATGTCTTTTGCAATGAATATTTTTTTACTTGTTTTTTCCATCCTGCTGTCTCTTTATTTTAAGTAATGGGATTTGCTTAAAATCAGAAATGTGAAAGGAAGAGTGTAAAACTTTCATGCTATTTTCCCCTAAGTTTTAAGGAATACGTATAACTGATGTTATATGTACTGTAGCTTAAATCATACATGTTTTGCTTTGAATTCCTTCACATATTCCAATATGGCCTCTCTTCAGCAGAAATTCAGATTCCTCCTGACTACCTTCCTGCAAAGGCACATGCTATATATCTGATATCAATCTTTCTCTTCAAGAGATAAGGTCAATGTACATGTTGATTTGCTCATCACACTGATCTTTATGAGTTTCTTTCCTTTAGGTAGCATCATATTCATATACAATTTCTTCAGTATAACTATAGGAATCGTTTAGACCCTAGTTTTCCTGACATAACCATATTAGGTGGCCATTCTTGGAAATTTGTCACTTGTTTTTCCCTTATGTTGACTAACTTAAAGCAGTCTGACTGACATTTCATAGTACATGTGTTGCTGCTGTTACCAGTGTGTTTTCACTGTTTAAGACACAGCAAATGAAAATATAAACTAAAGGCTCAATTTTGCAGCTATTTACTATTGTTAGGAGTCATACTGAAATCAGCAAAGATTACTCACATTGAGAAGTGCTGTGACTAGTTGTAGAGGTCTGAAGAGCAGTATTCCAAGGTGTACAGAAAATAATCTTGCTTAAATTCCAAAGACTTAGGTTATAATGCAGACTTACAACAGTAAAAATCTTACAAAGCCTTTTAGTCTTCAACTAACTTCAGTTAAAATTAGGGCCACTAGATAGACACTAAATATAGTTTACTCTGTGGATATTAAATGGATGTGGAGAATAATGAAAATGAATGAAAATTGTGAATGTTCACTTAGAGATGTATAACCTTTTAGGACAAAAATCAAATTGTACTACACGTTTACTCCATAGCTCTTAAATATCAATATTGGGTTTGCAAGGGAAGTATTTAGTAGAGGGGGAGTTACAGGAACGTCTTCTGTGAGAAGCACCTAGAAGCTTCCTATGTCAGTGCCAATAAGCTCCAAGAAACATCCACTTCTGGCCAAGACTAAGACTAGCAGTGATGGTGGGAGCACGTCTGTTGAGGACACCTTCACCTCTTCTGAGACATACATTGTTCAAGCCTACATGCACAAATCAGTCTACAAAGGATAGAATGTGGACTAAGGGACTGCAAGCAAGGACACAATGTCCTTGTCTCCCTAAAACGTGAACTGTAGTCAGCAAAATAGTTAGTGAAATAAGCAATTTTATGGAACTCTTCCCGTAACTGCTGACCTCAAGATAGGCCTACCTTGTCCACGTCAGGGTGTGTGGACAAAGCTAGTTACCCGGTATCTAGATGGTTTAGGCGCATGCATTCCCTCCCTTTACCAATCATATTAGTGTGGCACTTTGCCTGCATCTACTATTTAGCCAATCATGTAAGTGTGCTGCTTGACATGTATCTGAAAATACAGTATATAAGACTGTGTTAAAGCAATAAAGTGGAACACTGATGATAATTTTATGAAGAATGTCTTTGATTCTGGGAGCTCCCTGCAACACACTTCTGTGAACACAAATGTAAGAAAGGGAAAAATAGTTGCTGCATAGAAGAAAATGAAGCTGTGAGAGAGGCAGTAGAATATGTGAAACAAATCTTCGGACACAAAGGTCAGTGAAGAAGAAAGGTGAGGAGGTGCTCCAGGCACCAGAGCAGAGATTTCCCTACTGTCTCTGAAGATCATGTGAGGTTGGTTTTGACGCATCAGTCAGCCCATTAAGGTCAATGGTGGAGTAGATATCCAGTTATAACCCACGGAGGACCCATGCTGCTGGATGTCTAAAGGAAATTGTGATCATGTACACAGCCTGCAGAGGAGCAGGCTCCAAGCAGAACCTGTGAACTCCTGAAGAAAGCAACACATCCAAGAGCAGGTTTGCTGGCAGGATTTGTGACCCAGTGGGGAACGTTTGCTGACGCAGTCTATTCCTGAAGAACTGCATTGCATAGAAAGGATACACGCTGAAGTAGTTCATTAAAAACTACAGCCCATGGGAAGAATTCAGATGGGAGAAGTTAATGGGAAACTGACTCCCATGAGTGCCACTCCACAATGGAGCAAAGAAAGATTGTGAGGAAGAAGGAATGGCAGAGAAAACCTGTGATGAATTAACTGCAACCCATGTTGCCCGTGTCTCTAAGGAGCTAGAGGAAATCGGAATCAAAGCTGAGACCAGGAGGAAGGAAGAGGTGGGGTGCAGGTGTTTTAAGAATGTATATATATATATATATTTCTCACTATTCTACTCTGGCTTGTGATTGGCGGTAAATTAAACCCAAAGTCAAATCTGTCAGTCCTTATCTTGGTACAGAAGCCTTTTTTTTTGTTAAATTTTCTCTCCCTTCTCCATCTGAGGAAGGGAGTGTGGCTTTAGTAGCATCTGATGTCCATCCTGGATCTACCACTTTTTCACTTACAAGAGTGAATGATCAGCCAACATTTAGCCAACATGCATTCTGACACGTACTTTCAGAAGTGCCATATATAGTTTTATAGCTATAACACACTTAGCTTGTAAGTATGTTCTACCAGACTTTTATTTTTCACTGAAATGAACACAAAACTGTAACAAAAAATATAACATCAGTGACTGGATAATTGTAAGTACTGACACTTTACAACTATAACTATGACAAGGTTAGTCTCTTTATGATATATGAAGTCACAGACTTTTCCACTTGCCTGAGTTAAGCACTAAACCATGACACATAAAGGGTAGATCTCACATCTTTCTTCTTGGTTATTAAATTTTTTATGTGTCAATGTCTAAAACTGAAGCGTGGTCTGCTCTGTCTCACAGTTCAGGGTGGAAAAGTTTTCTCTTACTCCTCTGTGAAGACAGGATAAGTACAGATTGCTTTCTACTCATCTGCAAGCTGAGGTTTTCGAGTGGACAAAATGTTGAGACTTTTCAGATGCCTGCAGAGTTGATTGTTCAAACAGAGTGGGCAAGGTGCCTAAGTGCCTGTCTGCCCTCTAAAGTGACTGATTTGCAAGTTAATCTGCTAGCTAATTATCGCTTCAACTCATTGGTGGAAAACAAAGACCCTCATGTAAGACCCCTGAACCCAAAACACTAAATTACACAAGGAGGTTGCCCCTGTAGTAGTATAGAACAAATGAAGCCAAAGATGAACATACACATATATAGTCCATCCATAGTCTATACAGACCAATGCAATTTCAATGGTTTTTTAAGAAAATAGCCTCATCATTGAAGTATTTTATCTGGTCACTGAAAGTTATCAATTGTTTGCTCACTGAAAATTATCAATTTATCATTGCCAAGTTCTCCCTGTTTTGTTAGTTAGAAAAATTATCAGCAAAATTATTAGCCTGATTCATTGTCATGATTCAACCTGCCCTGTATTTCTGCTGAGTGAAGGTCAGCTCTTCCACCTGTTTGGAGGCAATCAGGGCATACAAAAGATTACCCTCTTCACAAACCTCTACATGTAGCATGACAGAAGGTGGCTGTTGGAAGTGAGATTCCCTCACTGACTCAGTGAGACAAACATAAAGCAGATGCTGACTGAGATCAATCAATGAAGACATAATCTGACTGAGTCTGGGTACTTTGGCTACACCAGAACACACTGAGTGAGCCAGTGTATTGAAATTATCTCTTCCTTAGTCTTTGTTGTGTTTGCAGAGTATTAGAAAGTTGACACATGGATGGTTCTGGGTTTTTTTGGGGGTTTTCATGCTCAGAAACTGCAGTGGGAGCAGATACCCAAGCAGCCAAGTTTGGTGTCCTTGTTTTGAAGTCAGTATGCCTGGGACCTGCAGACAGAGCTCCATGCAATCTCTGCCATCTCAACTGTCCGCCACCTTGCTGCTGAAGATGGCTTGCAGTTTGAGTTTTGAGCCAGTCATCTTCTCTGCAAATAAAAATATTTGGTGGTGTGAAAAGATTACGTGACCTGTTCTTCTCTTTCTGATTTGTGGAGTGTCTTTGTTCAGAGATGAAGCATGCATCACTAGACTGAGCAATCCACTGGAAGCCATCTTTGTGCCTCAGAGTACTGTGATGAAAGAAAGAGTGGGAATTTGGAACCTCAGAGATCAGTAGAGAAGCGCACCTGCAAATGCTTGGTGTAGTCAAATGGAGAAGACAGTTGGTCTGATGCTTGTGGAAGATGCCACACTACAGCATGAGATTGGTTTTGAAAACATGCATTTGAAATCCCTGGCACACAGTTCAAGTATCTCTTTGACATCTGTTTTATAAAGATACAAAAAATGTAAATAGTTCATGCACTGGAGTATTCTTACTTAAGCACCACACCTATTTCAGTTTCAATTTGAAAATATTATCAGTAATAATTATCCTGCCTTGAACTATCCTGAAAAATCTAGCCATTTAAAGGTCATATTGCTACTACACTGAATGTTGAGTACTTTTAAGACATATTTCAGTAATACATTACCCACAAGAAAGGTACAGAAGTTGCTTGTTGCTCTCTATGTTACATAAAGTGTATTTTACATAAAGCGTATTTTGCAAAGGCTGGTGTTTAGTTTTGTGTATTTTAGGCAGTATGTCTTTCCACAGTATCTCAGAAAAATCTTCCTATTAGCAGAAAAACATTAAGAAAGAACTATAACTATTTGTTTAAAACCATAAATGTGGCTCAGCTGCAAATGTGAGTCAATAAGCCATTTAGGCTGCAAAATTATATGCAGATTCTATGTGAATGCATTTTGCAAAGTACCATTACGTTATGGTTATCATCTGGTTCTCAAAAACAGTATATAGTCCTATGCCACATAAGAATTTGTGGTGACTCAAGAGATCATGGATGTATAATAATAATCAGACTTGAAAATGTCCTGCTTTTCTTGAAACAAATATCTGCTTTTTTAATTAGTTCCATCATGTATAGGAAAAATAACCCTGGACGTTTAAAGAACTATATGCACGGAATAGTTGCATTTATGACCAAAGAGCTTTTTTAATCATTGAAATATTAAAATAATGTTTCGACTTTTCATTTTGTTAGAGTCTTGTTTTTGTTTCTTTCATAGAGCACATGTGCATAGGTGTTCTAGAACACTGTAAGTAGGATATCACATCCAGGAAAAGATTATTTTTAAAGCAAAACAAAATTGATTTCACTGTCATCTTTAGAAATTGAAGAATCAAAATTAAATTAAACAGTGTAAGCTCTGACTTTTGTCTAGATCTTTACCTGCACAGTATACTGCTTTCTTAAAGCTGTATATTTTAACATATCACAGAATCATAGAAGCATTAGTTCATCTAGTTTAGTCCCCCTGCCACAGCAGGATCACCTAGACCAAGTCACACAGGAACACATCCAGGCTGGTCTTGAACATCTCCAGAGAAGGAGACTCCACAATTCCCCTGGGCAGCCTGTTCTAAAACTCCATTACCCTCACTGGGAAGAAGTTCCTTCTGATATTTATGTAGAACCTCCTCTGTTCCAGCTTGCACCCATTGCCCCTTTTCCTATCACCAGATGAGCCTGGCTCCATCCTCCTGACACCCACCCCTCATATATTGTAGACATTAATGAGGTCACCCCTCAGCCTCCTCTTCTCCAAGCTAAAGAGACGCAGCTCCTTCAGCCTTTCCTCGTAAGGGAGGTGTTCTACTTCCTTCATCATCATTGTTGCTCTATGCTGGATGGCCTCCAGCAGCTCTGTGTCCTTCTTGAACTGAGGGCCCCAGAACTGGTAACAATACTGCAGATGCACTATCACCAGTCCAGATTAGAGTGGGAGAAGAACCTCTC
>VZRI01012756.1:144399-189080 GCA_013397515.1 Upupa epops | reverse complement strand
TATCCAGGTCCTGCTGAATGGCAGCACAGTCTGCTGGGGTGTTGGCAACACCACCCAGCTTCATGTAATGAGCAAACTTGCTGACAGTGCACCCTAATCCCTCATCCAAGTCATTAATAAATAGATCAAATAGGATAGGTCGCAATATTGACCCTTGGGGGACCCCACTGGATAAAAGCCTCCAACTAGACTCTGTCCCATTAACCACTACTCTCTGGCTTCTATCCTGCAGCCATATACATATAACATACATAAATATATATGAATAAAAAATAAAATTTGATAATATAATTGTGACAGCAATAAGTCTTATCTCACTGTTGGTTTTCTGAAGCCTTGTAGTGCACATGCATGTGTTCTTAAAAAGTCTAACTTGGATTTTTAACTGTAGAGAGTTTTGTGTGAACTTAAGTCAACAGAAATATTTAATCTTTTTTCTGTGACAGAAAAATCTGAAGTTTAAATTTAAAACTTTTGAAGATTGTGAGATGTGCTATACAGGTAATGAAGTTAAAAATAGTTGCAAGACTTTTTGAAATATATCATCATAGTTGTTTCATTTGCCTTTTGATGCTGGCACATGCACGTATTCCAACTACTACTAGCAAATTCCTTATGTAAGTAAATTTCATCACTACTTTTTAAATTGGTTTTTTAATACCCATGAAGGTTAAACATATACAGTCAAAAGGGAAAAAAAAGTCTGTTTCCCATATAACTGTGTGGTTGTAGTTTATGCGTCTTTCAGAAAAGAGCGAACTTCTGAAGAGCCTATAATATAAACTATTTCTACTGGGCCTGGTTAAGGTAGATGTAGTTTTCTTCAGAGCAGCTTACATATGTTAGAATTTTTAACATAATCATTGCAACTAATGCACTAATGTTTTAGCTTTTGCTGAAAACTACTTGCAGAGCATCAAGGATTTCCCTGCTTCTCACTCTGTCACCACCGTGAATTGGTTGTGATTAGTTTGGAAATAGGCAAAATTGAGAAAGTGACCCAAACTAATGAAAGAGATGTGCCAAAATATATCAAATCACTGTGAGCAATTAAAGAGAAAAGGAAGTGTTTTATGAGGGTGTGCTGTCTTGCTCGGGAGTTGTCTGGGCATCAGTCTGCCCATGGGAGGTGGTAAGTAATGCCTTTGCATTACTTGTAATGTTTTGTTCTCTCTTCTTTTGCTTATCTCCAAGTTATTAAAGAATTCTATTTTTAATCTTTTTAATACTATTGCTATGATTAATAATTTTCATTTTTATATTATTTATATTCTTATTGACCTACAAATTTTCTTGTTTTTTATCCTTTCTATCCTCTTCCCCCACCACTGGAGATGAAGGGTGTGAAGAGTAAGTGGTTGCATGGTACTCAGCTCTCTACTATGTTTAACCCACAACACCAGGGCATGCACATAGGTGACTGCTCCCTCTATTCTCAGTACACTGACTCTGCCATTCTTTAGTCAATTTTATATTCCATGACAAATATTATTCTCATAGAAGAGAGAACTGTGACAAAAGAGGGTACTTGTCACTCTCATAGCACAATTTATACTGGAAAACCATTTGCTACCTTTGTTGTTTTCATGGGCTTCAGAGGGGAAGGTAAAATTCTACAAGTCTTAATGATTTTCTACAGGCTGCAGTGTGGTCATTTTGTTCCTACTTACATGGACAATTCAGATATAGTCAACGCAGAAAAATCTTCAGTGCTGAAAGATGGCCTAGCATACTAAAAATTTAGCTGACTTTTCTCTTAGAAATAAAGAATCCCAGAATGCTTACTGTTCTTATTTTGCTGAAATGCATGTACATATTTAATCCTTGTGTGTCCATAGCCTTAATCGATGATACTTTACATGTTAAAGAACACTTTATCTGAAACATAGATGCTAAGAACGGTCCTTTTTTAGTTCCCATTTAACTGTTTCTCACAGAAGTTAAAGAAGGAAGATGAAAAGGCACATAATTTCACAGTTAATGCACACTGAAATTCTGCTACCATTTGATTCTTTCTTAGCCAGTTATTTACTGGTTAGGAGGTGTTTTTAACAGTACTTGGGCACAGAGATTTAAAGCAGCTATTCCCCCACTATCATTAATCAGAATTAACCCTGTAAATAACCTGCACTTTTAGTACAAGTCTCACAAATTTTTAGTATTCCCTATTCCAATTTTTATTGACAAAAGTCCTGAACTGTGTAAAGATGTAGTCTTGCTCTGTTAACGTAAAGATTCCCTGCTGACTGGAGAGGTGAAAATGAGTATTGACATGGATTCTTAGACAGACAAAGAGACAAATCTAATGAAATCCTTTACAAATCTGACACAATTAGTATTTCAGCATTCATTGTTCCCTTGAAAAGGTACTTTGTTTTAAAGAGATTTACTGTTCTGGCTAAATATCCTAATTAGGATATTTATTGGGGAGAGTCTTTTAGTATGGAGAGCTGCCTGTAAATGGGAAAGTAACAATAAAAATAAAACTAACAGGTTTATTTATTAATTAATAAGGTGGAGAGCTTTGCTTGTGAAATTCTTGTGCATCTTAGCTTAAGTGTTAAAAAGACAGATGTAAAACAGGTATTTGAAAATATAACTAAAAGAAAACCTACTTTTTCTTCAGAATAAGTTATATGTGTATATGTATGTACTGTAACAAATGCATTTAACACATTATTGTTAAATTGGCATTAGTGTTTTACACAGACTAAGCATTCTGTGAAAACATGCCATTAAAAGCCTGGAGTATTATTACATTATTAAACACATTCTTCTTTGTATGTCTTATCTGTCAAAGTTCATCTGCATTATTTCATGGAGGAAATACTCAAGTTCAACTGTCCCAATTTAGCACAAAATGCCTATGGCACTAAGCAACAATAAAATATCTATTCAGCCATAAGCAATTAAACATAGCTCCAAAAAACCCAGCCTCATTTAGAATTTATATTTGTTCATTTTTAAAACTTTTTAAAAGGATTATTTTTATGATAACATAATTGAAAATAATCAGTGTTTCTGTTTGTCTCCCAGTATTCCCAGAAATTCATATGGATTATAGCTCACATATGCCTGATCAATAGTGTTGTCATAAATGTATGTTAATGTTTGAGTCTTTTAAAGATGCTTCTCCTTCTGTAGTGTCATTCCGCTCAGGTCTTGTAATTTCAAAACAGTAAATTTAATGTGAACTTAAAATTGAAAAACTGCTCAAAACTTAACAAGGGCCTTTGTTCTACCTTTAACTGAACAATAATGTGAACACTGTAATCATGTATTTAATAACAATGCTCAATGATGTCCAGTATCTTTATATTTCTTGTTTTTTCAGCTATACCATTCAAATGTAATAAGGTACTCTTGATTTCACACAGTGCTTAATCTTTTCTTCCTGTTGGAGAATTCTATTATAGTACCTTGAAGAATTTGTTGCAGTACAAACATACTGATAAAGCAGGTCTGTTTGATGGGTGTGTAAGAAATGAAATAAGAAAACTAGAGATAAAATTATTCAATATTAAGAAAGGGAAATATTGCACATACAGTTTTCAGATTTAGAGTAAGCATAGCTTTGCTTGTGGTAGAAGGCTAAAAAAAATGCTGTGACTACTATATTCCTCCTAAGTAATGAATAGAGACGGTGAAAATACAGCTTTCCTTATGTCTTTGATGGTATCTTATGTCACAGCATCTGCTTTATTTTTGGCTATCAATTTATTCATTATGTTTAAATGTGACCTTGCAATCATTCTTTTTAATTAATCCTACTGTAAAAAAGGTGCTGTATTCTGTAGAAGTAGACAACACTGATCTTGCCTTGTCAAAAAGGTTTTTGTGTGAGCAATGTTTTTCTGGCCTGTGCCTTGATATCTGCACTTAGATGGAACTCACTGGCTTAGCAAAGAGGAATACAACAAAGAATGATAAAAAGAATATATTTTTTACGTTTTGTAAAATCTTTTTCTTCTTAGCATCTGCTCCTGGCATAATTTTTCATTGGGCAGAGAATGGACCACTAACGAACCTTATGAAATCCAGGAATAAATGAACGTCTTTAGTACAGGCTTTCACTTAACAGTCCCATGGTTTTGTGTTCCCCATACTTCCAAGTACTGGATTGAAACACTTTAACAGTACCATCAAAAGATTAATGACACCAAAGATAGAAAAGAGACGTTCTCAGAGGAAAATGCCTGTGTATGGATGTGAACACATCCTCACAGAATGAAGGCTACTGTCACTATTTTATATGTGACATGATAACTACTATTAGTAATATGGTCTTTTGAGGCTGCTAGCATCAAAGCTCACTCTAATGATAAGTCAAGGGGTTGGGGCTTAGAACACGACAATTTTACTTGGAACAACAGTCTGAAAAGCAACTTGATGTAACTGCAATATATGTCAGTTACATATCAAATACCATCAGAGTAGATAAAGTGCAGAGTACCTCCAGAGATCCCAGTTCCTTTCTTTTATTAAAGACTTCCAGAATATTTAATTTAATTCTGAAGAAGAAAGCAAACAATCAAAATCAAATCAGAATCATCATTCTGTTATCTTTTAATTTCTTTCAAACATGAACATCATGGGACTAGAACATCTTTTTAAGAAGCTTTTCCTCCTGGACTTTACATGATGATGTCTTTCAAAATAGCCAGTGACTGATGACAGCAAGCATATTCAGAGCAGTTGCCAGAATACTAATGAATATTCTGATTATGTGGAACACGGACTAAAGGGTTC
Source organism: Upupa epops (assembly GCA_013397515.1). NCBI lineage: Eukaryota > Metazoa > Chordata > Aves > Bucerotiformes > Upupidae > Upupa > Upupa epops. The sequence goes on along the minus strand of VZRI01012756.1, from coordinate 184,331 downwards.
TGCATCTTGGTCTTTCATTTCTGAATTATACTGTTAGTAATTTGACTTCTTTGCTATTGGCATGCTTAATAACTTGAAGGGTCTATATTAGAATTCCTCTCCATGCATTCTAATCAAGTAATTTTATTGGATAGTTCTCAGATTTATGCATCTAGTTTTCTATGGAAGTGCAAAAATTGAAAACAACACAAAATAATTTGCTTTGGAAAGATTGAAAAAATATTTTTCTGTCAAACTGTATAATAGTAAGATAAAAAAATGCCTGAAAATGACACTGACTTTTTGTAAAATGAGTATTTTTAATCTATAGTGAATTTAGGGGGTTTCTGGGGTCCAACATATCTTACAAATGCTCAGAATGTTTCAAAATTAATTCCCATTTTGTGGCTGGAAATTTTGCATAGAAATTTTTGAAAGCTTTGAAGTATCATATGTCTTTACAGAACCTGTGACTTGAATAAAGAGTGATTTTTCTGAAAATGTACTGGAAACGGCTGTGAAAATAGGAAAATTATTTTGTTTTAAACAAAGCATTTTCAGACCTGAATTTGATAATTTAAAAAATCCTAGTTTACAGAATCACAGAATAATTGAGACTAGAAAAATTCTTTAAAATCATCAAGCCCGGCTTATGACCTAACATCACCATGATCACCTAGACCATGGCACTATAACTCCAGGGATGGCGACTACACCACATCCCTGGGCAGTCCATTCCAATGTCTGATCACCCTTTCTGTGACAAAATGCTTCATAGCATCCAACCTAAATCTCCCCTGGCACAGCTTTGGGCCATGCCTTCTTCTCATACCACTAGTTGCCAGGGGGAAGAGCCTGATGCCCACCTGTCTGCAGCTTCCCTTCAGGTAGTTACAGAGATTGATCAAGTCCCTTCTGAGTCTCCTTCAGGGTAAACAACCCCAGCTCCCTCACCCTCTTTTAATAAGACTTTCCCTCCGGTACCTTCACCAGCCTTGTTGCTCTCCTCTAGACCTTCTCCATCAACTCAGTCTCTTTCTTTAAGCGAGGGGCCCAGAACTGCACACAGTATTTGAGGTGAGGCCTCACCACTGCTGAGTACAGGGGGAGAATTACAATGCCAGTGAGCACCACCTCTGGGCATGGAGATCCCTGAGTGAGGACTGAACTGCTTACCAGAGCGAGTGAGGGGACATCAGCCTCTGGAACCATCTGGAAATGCACTCAGGGCATGTGCAAGTGTCTATGAAAACACCGAAGCATGGTGGGAAGGGGTTGGTCCCTTTTGCAGCGGAGAGCAAATGGATACATAGAGGAGAGGTTGCAGCACCTTCCCCAATGAACAGCAGCGAAACAGCGGCACCAGCACCAACGGAGATGAAGAGTGCTGGCAAGACCCTTCCACGGCAGCACAGTCTGGCCTCAGAAAAACAAACCAGACAGCAACAGCTGGCCATGCTGTTCCTAATATAAACATGGATGCCATTAGCATTTCATGCCACCTAGGCACACCTCTGGCTCATCTTCAGAAGGTTGTCAACCAGTACTCCAAGGCCGTTCTCTGCAGGGCTACTCTTCAACCACTCATACCCCAGTTTCTAGTACTGTTTGGGGTTTTTGATGTCACAGTCTAGGACCCTGCATGTGGCCTTCTTAAACCTCATCCTGTTGGCCTCTGCCCATCTACCCAGCCTGTCCAGATCTCTCCACAGCACCTTCCTCCCCTCCAGTAGATTGATAACCTGTGAATGGTCAAGCTTTTTACTAAGGACTGAGGCAAAGAAGGTGTTAAGTTCCTCAGCCTTTTCCCTGTCTTCAGTCACTGTGTTGCCACACTCACCCAATAAGGACTGGAGATTTTCTATAAACTTCCTTTTGTTAGTAATGTACTTATGAAAGCACTTTATATTATGCTAAATAGGTTTGGCCAGCCAAAGTTCTAACTGAGCTTTTGCGTCTCTAATTCTCTTTCTACATGACCTTATACCATCCTTGAACACTTCCTGATTCACCTGTCCCTCTTTCCAAAGTTGATCTACTCTATTTTTTTTTCTCATTTCTTGCACAATCTCCCTGCTCAACTGGGTGGGGTGTCTTCCCTGCCAGCCCATTGTTTGGCATGCAGGGACAGCCTTCTCCTGCTACTTTAGGACTTCCCTCTTGAAGTATATTCAACCTTCCTGGACTCTATATCTTTCTGGCAAGCCTCCCAAGGGACTTTGTCAATCAGTCTACTGAACAGGTCAAAGTTACTCTTTTCCATTATGTTCATAAAAATACCTATTTGAAGTTTTATTGCAGCGTGAATGTAAGATATTTTTAAACCTTAAAAAAATTGATTTTTAATCAGTTTCTCATATAAAGTTAATCTTCATGATGTATTAAATCCTCCCAGTATTAATAAAATACCAAACAATACCAGAAAGGAAACAAAGCTCTGATTCTCTAGTTTAATTACTGAAATGTTTGATTTTGAATGCTTCAGTGCTTTTTCTTTGTACTTAACCAAATGTGAGATTACTGCTCCATGTACTGCACAGTTTAAATTCAACTTCTTTTTCCTGTGAGGGTGAAAGATGATACTTTAATATTAGGATTCCTGTAATCATCCTTACATATTTGTTTTCACTTTCATACTTACTGGAAAGATATTTGAGTAGAAAATTATTTGTTAGTTTTCTAAATAAAGGATTAATTTTACAGATGCCTACTAAATTTTCTGTCTTTGTGTGTGTAGGCCTCAAACAGATTCATTTAAAAGTCTGCAAATAACTGTTTCTTTTCAAAAAGAAAAACAAAGCTGTAGGAAGATAATTGCATTTTGCTCAGGAAGCTATTTCTCTCAAACACTTTTCTAACTATAGTATTTTTAAAGTAATTCCAGATGAAAGCATTTGGAAAACTTATTATATGTTAATGGTACCACAAAAAAAAATTGTGGTGTATTTCCTCTCTTAGCTTTCCTAATCTGCAGTTGAAAAATTAACAAAAGGCATCTTTTGGCTTGTGTAGCCTGTTTTGCAACTATCTGTCAAGCTGCTGATCAGAGATGCTTTCATATAATAAAGCTTTCTAAGCACCAGAAAATAGAAATGTACATTGTTGTCAAATAAAACAGCAGTGTCAGTTCAGGAGTATTCAGAAATGCAAAGAAATATCAGTGCTTGCCAAACAGAAAAGCGTAAAATTGGAAGCTTGGAAAAGGTGAGATATTTTTTTCCTCAAGTTTTGCAGAGTTAACATAAGCGACAGTGAATAAAGAATAATTAAAAAAAATAAATCAGAAAATGCTTGACAGCACCACTTTGAGGCAAAAAGCTTTTAAAATGTCATGATATAGAACTAGATCTGTCTAGTAACTGAGATTACAGTAATCATGTTTGTTCTTCAAGAGTACTTTGTGTTATTTTGGTCTATCTGGAACTCAACAAAATAAAATAAACAAAATCAAAATCTAAAATATTTGAAAAACTAACATAGACAACCTGTGCTTAATTTATTAGTGCTTTCAAAACAAATATATCATTATAGTCCCATTGTCTGCTGGTAGAATTGTCTTCAGGCGGAATAAAAGCACAAACTCAGATCCTACTAAAAGCATGATTAACTATGCAGTTTTTGGCATCTAGAAGCTAAAAATGAGAAGTCAGAGTATTACAGTGTTGTATTAGAGACAATAATCTGACTGTCATATCATTAAAAGCCATTGCTGGAATAAAGAGCATTAGCTAAGAAAAACCAGGCAGTATTCTCCATGTCCTTCAGGAACAAGTTAGTGAAGAGTTTTTAAAGGCATGGGACGAAAGAGCTTTTTTTCTGTTTTAACCTGTTTAAAACTGTCTGAAAAAAAGTTTTTGTCTTATCTTGCTCACATTTCTTCTGTTACATGAAGGATTAAAAGGGATATATTGTGACTGATGATGTTATGGTGTGTTTTACAAAACTTGGAAAGAGAGAAAAACAGTATAGTACTACTCAGAAAAAAATACATTGGTGGTGATAGGAGGCGAGGAGGGGGTTTCCCCCTCCGAACACATGATAAAGCTGTAGTATTTAACCTGAGACCTGGTTTTATGTGGGAGGATTTTTGGCATTAATTACTTACTATATGGAATATTTTCTTTCTGTTTCCTTAATGCATGCAAAGAAAATAGATTTTTTTCTCTCTCTTTACCTACTTCTCTGTGAAGCTGAGCAACAGAACATTTCCTTTCTTGCATGTAAATGCAACATTAGTATTAATCCCCTGGTGTTTTGATGCCTGAGGCCTATTTTCAGCTTTCACTTCATCTACAGTTCTATTGTAAGTAATTGATTGTGGCAAGAAGTCATTGCTCATGTTGCAGAAAGAGACAATGACACCACTGTTGCCGGTATTTTGCCTTTCAGATTAATTTTTAATGTTTTATTTAAGAAGCATTTTAATGAGAAAAAATATGGAAAATACGTTCATTGTAACAGCTACTGTCAGAAAACAACCTATACAATGTCAAAACATTTTCCATACATTACATGAGCAGGAGATCAATACATGGTGTTCATTGTTCCAGCAGACTGAGCAACAGCTCTGCATTAAGTCTTGCAAGAAAAGGCAAACTTGAACTTGGCCTTGACTCCGCTTTGAGCAGAAAGATGAACCTTCTCCATTTTTCTAAAGTACCTCTACATAACATACAACACTGGAGTTGAACAATAGAAAGCACAGGAATAGCAGGCAAGATGCAGGAAAAATCAAGAATGCAAAATTACACAGAACCGTAGAAACACAAAATGTTAGTAATGGAAAAGGACTTCTAGTCCAATCCCCTTGCCAGAGCAGGATTCCCTGCGTCAAGTAGCACAGGAACATCTGCAGGCAGCTTTTAAACACCTCCAGAGAAGGAGACTGTACAATCTCCCTGGGTAGTACATTCCAATGTTCTGTTACCCTCATTGTGAAGAAGTTTCTTCTTGCATTTATGTGGAACCTCCTGGAAGGGAAGCACCTGTGAAATGCCTCAAAAGAAATAAGGCTTTTTCCTCTATAACGTCTCCCTCTCTCTCTCTCTCTCTATATATATATATGTGTGTGTCTGTGTGTGTGATCTATAGGCCAGTTCAAGTGTCTCTGTACCAATGCTTGCAATGTTGGTAACAAGCATGAGGAGCTGAAAGCCATTGTGCAGATAGAAAGCTATGATTAAAGTGCTATCACTGAAACCTGGTGGGATGAATCCCATGAATGGAGTATTGCTATAGATGGCTATGAACACTTCAGAAGGGACAGGCAAGGAGTAAGAAGGGTGCTTTCTATGTGAATGTATTGCAGCAAACTATCTTTGAAAATCAGTAATGAATGAATTAAGACATTATGAGTAAAAATGAGGGTCCAAGGCAACAAAGGAAATCTTATGGTTGGTGTTTACTACAGGCTGCCAGATCAAAAGGAGCCTGCTGATGAAGTGATCTTAATTCAACTACAAGAAGCATCTTGCTTGCAGGCTTCAATCCAGCTGCAGAACTTCAATCATCCTGAGGTCTACAGGAAAAGTATCAAGGCAAACTCTAAACAGCCCAGGAGATGCTTGAATTACACAGAATAAAATTTCTTAAACCAGATGATAGATTGTTCAACCAGAGAAGCTTACCAATATGGATGGAATAGTTAGAGATGTCAAGATTTGTGGCAGCATTGCCTGTAGTGATCACGTCCTCATGGTATTCCCATCTTGAGAAATATGGGCCAGGCAAAGACTAAAGTCAAACCCTTCAGATTTAGGAGTGTGGACTTCAGTTGTTTAGAATTTGAGGATTGAATGGGATCCTGGCATGCATCAGAAATAGTGTGGCCAGCAGGACTAGATAAATTACTGTCAGCCTGTACTTGGCACTAGTAAGGTCTCACCCCAGATACTGTGTTCAGTATTAAGCATATCAATACAAGAAGGATATTGAGATGTTGTAGCATGTCTACAGAAGGGAAACAAGGCTAAAGAAGGGGGCAGATTGCAGGTTTATGAGGAGTCCTGGGGGAACTGGAGTTGTTTATTCTGGAGAAAAGGGGGCTGAAGGCTGACCTTATCACCCTTTACAAATAACTGAAAGGAAGTTGTAAGGAGGTGGAGTCAATCTCTTTTTCCAGTAAAACAAGAGGAAATGGCTATAAGCTGTGCAAGAGGACATTTGGATTGGACATCAGGAGAAATGTATTCACTGAAAGAAAGGTCAAGTATTGGAACACGCTGCCCAGGAATGTGGAGAGGTTCCTGCAGATGTTCAAAAAACATATAGTTGTGGCACAAGGGAATATGGTTTAGTGGGCATGATGGCATTGGGTTGATGATCTTGTAGATCTCTTCCCAGTTTGTTGACTCTATGAATCTCCGAACCCCTAAGACACTGCCTTCAGGGATAAAGGAGCAGATTTCCTTAGATCACAATAGCTTCTAATTCCCACATGTGAGAGCTCAAGCAATGAGTGCAGGAGACTAGCATTGCTGATTAAGGATCTACTTGTCAAACTGGAACATAAGAAGAAGATGCATAAGCAGTGGAACCAGGAATAAGTACCATGGAAAGAATACAGGGATGCTGTCCTGATTTGTAGGGTTGAGATCAGGAAAGTAAGGCTTAGAGTTGACACTGAATTAGCAAGGTATGTGAAGGATGATAACAGGGCATTCAACTAGTGTTATGATCAGAAAAGCAAGATGAAAGGAAATATGTCCTCCTTGATAAATAAGGCAGAACTAGTAAGAACTAATAGGGAGCAGACTGAGGTACTTTTGTATTGTTTTCACTGGTAATCACTCTTCCCATAACTCTCAAGTGCCTGAACCCCAAGGTGGGGACTGAGTAAAAAAAGTCTTTCAAATTGTGAGAGAAGATAAGTTCAAGACCATCTAAAGAATCTGAACATATGCAAGTGTTCTCTGGGACCTAACATGATGCATCACAGGGTCTTGGGGAACTGGCATATATAGTTGCTAAGACACAACCATATTTCAGAAGTCAAGGATGAGGGTTTTTGCTGCACAGGTCAGCTGATGAATTACTTGGGCACCCAAGAGGTGGAAGGCACAGAGATGGGAGTTACTGAATGCATTCTTTTCTTCAGTTTTTACTGCTAAAGATAGCCTTCATGAAGTGTGACCCATGGAGAAAAGAGACAGTTTGAGAGAAGACCCTTCGTTACTAGAGGAGGACCAGGTTAGATAGCTAAACTGGACATTCATAAATCTGTGAGGCTTTATCGAAAGCACCTACTAATGCTAAGAGAATTGGCAGATGTTATTGTCAGGCCACTTTCCGTCATCATTGAGAGCCATGGAGAAGAGGAGAGGTGTCTGAGGACTGGAGAAGAGCCAATATCACTCCAAGAAAGGCAAGAAGGATGACTCAGGCCAGTTTGTCTCACTTCTGTCTCTTAAAAGATGATAGAACAAATTCTTTTGGATGCCATCTTTATCCATCTGCAAGAGAAGAAAGTTATTGGGAGTAGTCATCATGGATTCATCAAGGGGAAATCATGCTTGGCTAATCTGAGAATTTATGATGTCATATCTGGCTGGGTAGAGGAGGAGAGAGCAATGGATGTTTACTTGACTTCAGCAAAGCTTTTGACACTATCTCCCACATCATCCTAATTAGGAAAATCATGCAGTGTTTATTGGATAAATAGACCAGCAAAGTTGTGCTCTTGATGTGTGTAGTAGATCTTTCTGACATCACTAGTGTTGATGTCTCATTAATCCCACCTTCCATTGACTGGTCGCCTCAACCAGATCTTCATACCTGTAGTTCACAGGCACCAGACAGGATGAAGTTAGCAAGGGGGAAGTTTACCTCTTGCCTCAATCATGAATTTGTTTCCAGTCATTCCTATCATTCAGACTTTCACCATCAGCTTGACAGAGAGGGCACACAGATCCCCTGAACTTGGGTATTTATTTACCTGTGATGCTTTTGTTTCTGTCTCATGAAGTGTAGAACTTGACTCCATAGATCTTGTTCTTGTTCCATCTCTCTGATGCTCCTGAATGTTTCTACATCCTTTTGTAACTCTGCCACCATGCTTATCAGATTGTTAATGTTGTCACACCTTGCACAGTAGTTCTAATACCACGGAGTACCAGTGAGAGGATTTGGCACTCCCTGCAGCCTTTGACCGGGACAGCTGTATGTTTCCATGGTAGCTCTCTTTGGGTTACCAGATCCATTGTAGTTAGCAATCACAGCATAGCCTTCTGCCTGATGGAGACCATAGCTATGCTATTATTAAAGCAGTGAGGACCCCAGACAAGACTCACTTGTTGAGCTAGCGAAGCACAAGCACCCGTTTCCTCCAAACTTTCTACATGCTGTTAACTGTTGTTTGGTGAGTTTTGTTCACTGGACAGCAACTATCCACTGCCTTTCCAAAGGGCTTCTTTTAAGTGAGAGTTGTGGTTGCCACAGTTTCTCTCAGCAGCTGACCAATCCTGTATGTCTATGTATTGAAGTAAACTGTATGTACATGGACCCTGCAGCAACCAATTTTTTTTAAGTGAACCATATATCACAGACTTCTCACTATGAAAAAAGTATAGGAAGAGTAAGTTTCATTAACAAACTTTCATTTTTTTATGCTATCACCCAAATATTATAAAAGATCACATTCTTCTTCCTTCCTTGCTCCCTCCATGCTGGCCATCCTCAGGGTAACTGGCTCCTGATTTGTTAGGCAGGGAAGGGGAGCAGAATATCCCTCTTGTATTTCAGGAGGAAGCAATTAGTGACCTGCTGTGTCACTGGGATTCTAACAAGTCTATGGGTCTGGGTAGGATTCATTCCAGGGTGCTTAAGCAGTTGGTGCAGAAGCTAGCTAGGCAGCTCTCCAACATTTATCACTGGTCCTGGATAACAATGGAGGTGCCAGATGACTGGAGGTTGGCCAATGTGATGCCCATCCACAAGAAGGGCTGGAAGGATGATCTGGGCAACTACAGGCCTGTCAGCCTGACCTCAGTGCCTGGAAAGGTTCTGAAGCAGATCATCCTGAGTGCCATTGAGAGGCAGGTACAAGGTAATCTGGGAATCAGGCCCAACCAGCATGGGTTTAGGAAAGGAAGCTTCTGACTATCCAACCTGATCTTGTCCTATGAGTGGGTGAGCCACCAAGTGCATGAGGAGAAGGCTGTGGATGAGGTCTAACGTAGGCTTCAGCAAAATCTTAAACACAGTCTTCCACAGCATCCTCCTGGAAATGCTGGCAGCCTGTGGCTTGGATGGGTACACCCCCGCTGGGTTAAAAACTGGCTAGATGACTGGGTGTATAGAGTGATTGTGAATGGTGCCCCATCCAGTTGGTGTCCAGTGAGCAGCGGTGTCTCCCAGGGATCAGTACTGGGCACAGATCTATTCAGCACCTTTACTGATGACCTGGATGAAGGGTTGAATATACCCTTAGTAAATTTGTGGATTACACCAAGCTGGGGAGGAGTATCAATGTACTGGAGGGGAGGAAGATGCTGCGGAGAGATCTGGACAGGCTGGGTCAATGGGTAGAGGTCAACAGGATGAGGTTTAAGAAGGCCACATGCAGATTCCTAGATTTTGGCATCAAAACCCCCAAGCAGTACTAGAAACTGGGGGTTGAGTGGTTGGAGAGTAGCCCTGCAGAGAAGGGCCTGAGAGCACTGGTTGACAACAAGTTGAATATGAGCCAGCAGTGTGCCTAGGTGGCATGAAATGCTAATGGCATCCAGGTTTATATCAGGAACAGTGTGGCCAGCAGGACTGGGGACGTAATTCTCCCTTTGTACTGGGCGATCATGAGACCCGATCTCAACTACTGTGTACAGTTCTGGGCCTGTCACTTCAAGGAAGATACTGAAGTGTTGGAGGAGGTCCAGTGTGAGCAACAAAGCCAGTGAAAGTACTGGAGGTCTTATGAAGAGAGGTTGAGGGAACTGGTGTTATTTAGCCTGGAGGAGACTCAGGGGGAACCTCATCACTCTCTCTATAACTACCTGAAGGGAAGTTGTAGACACGTGGGAGCTGGACTTCTCTCCAGGCAACTAGTGATAGGACAACAAGGCATGCCCTGAAGGTGTGCCAAGGGAGACTTAGGTTGAATGTCATGAAGCATTTCCTCACTGAAAGGGTGATCAGACATTGGAATGGACTGCCCAGGGCTGTCGTGTAGTCTCCACACCTGAAGTTGTTTAAGAAAACAGTGGAAGTAGCACTTAGTGCTATGATCTTGGTGATTGGGTGATGTTAGGTCTTAAGCTGTCCTTGATGATCACAGAGTTCTTCTCTAGTCTCAATAAGAATCATAATAATTCTGTGATTCTGTGGGAGTAGCTCTCTTAGACATGGAATAAAAATGGTGGGATATCTTCCATAGTATTATACCTAATATATCCTGCCAGAAATATTTGCATACATGAGTTACCTATTTTCTAACAGACCACCAGGAGAGAAAGTGCTGTTGATAACAAAATATCAGACTTCGATTTTAAGAAATTAAATGTCATAGTGGTTTAGTGCTATGGAGTACCACAGTATCACAGTAATGATGAGGCTGGCAAAGACCTTAAAGATCATCCAGTCCAACCTAAAACCAACCAAGTAACCCTAAACATCTGACATCTAGATCATGCCACTCAGCACTTCATCCAGACTAACCTTAAACACCTCCAGAGACGGTGACCCCACCACCTCTGTATGCAGCCCGTTTCAAAACTGGATCACTCTTTCAGTAAAAAACCTTTTCCTAATGTCAAGTCTAAACCTCCCCACATGGAGACTAAGACTGTGATCTCTTGTCCTGTCTCCAGTGTCTAGGGAGAAAAGACAGACTCCCGCCTGACTATAACCACCTTTTAGGTAGTTACAGACAGTGATAAGGTCACCCCTGAACCTCCTCTTTTCCAAACTAAATAGACTCAGCTCCATCAACCTCTCCTCGTAGGGCTTACCTTCCAGTCCCTTTACCATTCTAGTTGTTCTTCTCTGGACTCGTTCCAGCACCCCAACATCCTTCCTAAACTGAGGGGCCCAGAACTGGACACAATAGTCCAGGTGCGGTCTAACCAGTGCCAAATACACGGAGAGGAAAAACTCCCTCTCCATGTTGGCCACACCATTCCTGATACAGGCCAGGATGCCACTAGCCCTCTTGGCCTCCTGGGCACCTTGCTGACTCATACTGTTTACCGTCCACCAATACTTCCAAGTCTCTTTCTATCTGACTACTCTTCAAGATCTCCTTTCCCAGACTATAGTTCTGCCTGGGGTTGTTACAACCCCAGTAGGTCAAACATGCAGTTTTTTCAGTTCTTAATTTAATCTTTCTTTAACATTTTTGTATATCACAAATTAGGTATATGACTAATTATCTTCATGACCATAATCTGTGCTCATGAGAGTGTTAGAACTGGAAAGACAAGGGTAGACAGGGTACAGGGTAGATATGTAATGCACGGTTAAAGCTGTGCAAGAAAGCTTGTGTAGTTCAGTGGTAATTTACCTACCATTTCAGTCTATAATTATTGTAATGTTGAGTGTAGATGGTAGTATTGCTCTCCCCTCAAGCTTCTGCATCTAGAAAATAATTATATATGTTTAGTTGTATTGTCTATATTATAATATTCCATCTCTGCTGATGTCTTTCAACATTAGTGTTTCTCTAGGTGAAGAGATTCTTGTAAGTATGGAAGAAGCAATACTTTCTTGATGATATAGTAATAAAACTTAAAAAAATAATTACAATTGGTTCTTTAAGAACTTTGTCTTCATTGAAGTGACATGCAGAAGACTCAGTTGGTTTTAACCTTTGAAGCAGACTTTTAGGTCAAGAAAACACAAACATAGGAATTAGATTGTGGGCAGATGATGAAATAAAAATAGGCCCAGAAAGCAATTATTTATTTCTTGTTTTTTTAATGGGTATTATTAGTGAATGTCATGCATCATTATTTAATACTAATCCTAACCTTGTTATTTAATATATTTTACAACATTTTTAATTTCTAGGTGTACTACAAACACTAAGATTGCACTTTGTGGTAGTTTTAGTGCACCTTTGCACTTAATGTTTCTGTATTTTGCACTGGATACAGATGTCATACTGAGAATCATATGGAAAGTTGTTACATGATATTTTGTAGTTTAGAAATCTTTCAAGCTTATGCAAATATTTCTCAGCTTATATTGCATATATTTTCCAGGTGGAAAAACTAGAAATTGCAGCAGTTTTGCATTTAGACATGATAAATGTTTGTTTTTTTTTCACAGGCTTTCACTAGTTACATATTTTATAAAATTATTTTCCACTTATTGGACATAGTCTTCTGTGTCTGAAAACTGTCAACATTATTTTGTATGCAATAGTAATGTGGTCACTTCTTCCAGAAGTAATCTGATATCACATCATTCAGTGTAAATTATGAGAAATTAATCTAGAGACTGACTCTTATCATTGTACACTTGTAATATGTCAACACAAGGAGCTGAAGAAAGTAATAGAATGGAAAAAAGAACACTAAGATAGATTTTTATTTCTGTTGTTTCTGTTATGTGACAAAAATGCGAGTTCATATGCAATCTACAGCGATTTACAGAGCATCTAGTAATATTTTATAACTGTAGAAATGGTGCTTGGATATCTCATAATGATTTACTGTTATTTGTCATATTTTGAAACTATTCCAAAGTAATGACAAAAGACATTTCAATGAATTCTGAAATGATTCATTTGTTATGTCAACTTGAAGGCATTGAGTGATATCCAAAAATAATTTTAAGATTTATTAAAGTAATTTAAAGTATCTTTTAATGGTAATTTGGCACACTGCATAGGCAGAATTGTCATTAAGCAGGACAAGAAAATCACTTCACCACATCTGAAAATTATTCATAATATTCTCTTGTTGTAGCAGCATTGCTAGCAAAATCTATCACTCTGAAAACAGAGAAGCAGTAAAGCAAAGGACTTCTGTCAACATAAAATTTGGTGAGCAGTAAACTTAAAGGGTCTAGTATTAAATGTAAATAGATATAAAAGCATGAAAATGTACAGTTCAAAGAAAATAATGTTTCAGAAGCTGCAATTAATGATCAAACATAAAAAAAATCTGCAACTACTTTTAAAGACAATTATTTTTAATGTAATAAGTAGTGATAACAGTAATTTACAGAATTTCTTATCACTCATCATCATTTGTAGTTCTCTTTAGCCTAAATCAACACATACATAACAAAAATTGGTGCTTTTCTTTTGCACTACATGTTCATACTACAAACCTTCCTTGCAAGTACAGGAAGAACATACATCTCAGTGCACATGTTCACATATAACTGTACACTTGCAAGTATTTATATCCATCATCCAACATCGGAAAGACCTGTGGATCTGGGTTGTTTGCAAATATAGTGTTACTTAGTGGAATAGATTACAGTGACCATGTTTCTTAAACCATGAAAAAGGTTTTAAAACACTTAAATCAGTTTGATAAAATCAAACAAATATACCAAAGGGCTTCTGGACTGTACAATGCATGACAATTTCCCTGTCAATGAGGAAGACCTTCCCTGTGCCATTTTCTGCCAAGGTCCTGGCAGACTAAGCTTAGCTAAAAATGTTGCAAGCGGTGCATTCAAATTTGACCATGGTTTCATGTGAGCATCATGATAATAAGTATTTATTTTGATATAAAACCAGAGAGAATGTTTTGGTGAACCATGGTGTGCAAAAAAATGTGGATTTTCAAATACATTGAAGAAGTATTGATGCATCTGTATGTTTCAATAACGCTTATTTTGGACTACTGAGACTTGAAAAGAAGTATTGCCTTTGCTACTGTTTAGATAAAGCAGAAATGAAACAGAATGTATATAAAACAAGTATCTTGAACCATGAATGAATAAGAAGTACAATAGGTTTATGCATGGTAACATCTTTTAGGGGATTGTATATGAGACATCTTATTCTGGTTGTGAAAAAGCCAGCTGTAGATTATGATAAGTTTTCTCCCTGTAAAATGCTTCTTGTCTGTGCACTTTTAGGCTTTGTCAGGCCTTGATGCCTTTAAACAGCTGCCATTTAAAAAATGTTATACTTGGATAACAGTAATCTCTGATGCTACTTCCAATATAAACTATAATTCTATGATTCTTTGATCACAAACTGGACACAGAATGCCATTATTCTCTAACATGTTTTATGTTTACACCACAAATACCCCCTGTGGTTTTTTTGGAAATTTTATATAAAGGTGGATTTTTGTAATTTCTTTACATTTTTGTAATTTCTTTACATTTTTGCAAGAATTCAACCTGTGGATTCTGCAGGTTTCAACAGCTTTAACACATAAGGTCCAAATTACCTTCAGAGCTGTTATTATATAACCTGTTAGCTTCAGGTTATTGTCTCATACTATACCATTCTTCCTTTCATGATGAGTCTTTCAGTTGGTACCTCTGATAATGTAATACTTTTTTTACTGGCTAAAAACCAAGAGTTCACATAGTGCAAAAAATTAGTCACCAGAAGTAATTTAAAGAGAACAAAACAAGGTTTGCAGTTAATAGTTTTCACACTTTTAGAAGATTTTATTTTTCCAGAACCTAGAAAAATATTTTCTATTATTTTCATTTGGACTTCTGGAGATTAGCATAGGTATAGTACATGATCTTTGTGCAGGAATATTGTATGTCATAACTGACCTCTTAATACAGGTCAATGCCCATGCATCATGGTAGATAGAGGTACTTTTACTACCTTGAACTCTTTAAGACAGGTAAAAGCTTCATATCCTTGCTGTTAGCTATCGTTAAAAGGACATAAATATATTTTCATAAAAATGAGGAAAATTAATATGGCTTCCTTGAGTTTATCCTAAAGTTTCAGTTGGTATAATGTTTTCTATTTCATTTGCAAAATGTCTGTGGTACTAAAATGTTTGCTGTATATCATGTGAATATGTTACTTTAATTCTATTGTCATTCTTCAGGATAAAAACAAAGCACTGTATGTCTCATATTATTATCTAAAATCATTACTAAAAGCATCAGTTTATGCAGTACAGGATAAGATCTGCCACCCAATTGGACTGCAACTCATTGAGATGAACAATTTTAATACTCCCTTTTAATAAATGTCATAGCCTTCGGATAGGTGTGTTTTACAGTCTCATTTTCTAAGCTCATGGTGTAATGATGTTGTTAGGTTAAAGGGAAGACAGAAAGAAAAAGGTAGAATCTGCAGAAGGGAGACTTGTTTTGTGAAAGATGCCATGAATCTTTTTCAGCCTGTGTACTCTACTAATATATGCCCATTAAAATACAATACAATATTATTTCTGTACTTAAAAAAAAAATACCAAAAAGGAAGTATGCTGAACTGCAGATAGGGAAGATTACTTTCTGTTATATTAGGATCACAGAATCATTTTGGTTGGAAGATCATAAAGTCCAACCATCAACCCAGCAGTGCCAGATTATTACAAAACCAGGTCCATAAGCAGCACATCTACATGTCTCACCTCACCACAACCTGCTTTCAGGTAGATGGAGAGAGTGATAAGATCTTCACTGACCCTTGTTTCCTCCAGGCTAAACAATCTCACTTACCTCAGCTGCTCCTCATAGGAGTTGTTCTCTAGAGCATTCATCATCTTCATTTCCATGTGGATACATTACAGCACCTCAATATACTTTTGTGATGAGGGTCCTCAAACTGAACACAGTATTTCAGATGTAGCCTTGAAAGTGCTGAGTGCAGAGGTAGAATGGCTTCCCTGGTCCTGCTGACCACATTATTTTTAACTCAAGTCTAGCTACTTTAGGACTTTTTGGCCACTTGAGCACATTGCTGGCTAATATTTAGCTGCTTACAAAACAATACCCTCAGATCCTTTCTTTCAATCAACTTACCAGACAGTCTTAGAACTAAGTAGGACAGAAAAGACTTTCAGATCACTGATTCCAACCATTAACCTAGTTATACCAAGCCTACCACTAAACCATACTCTTAAGCTACATGACTTACATCCAGGGACAGCAATTCAACCACATCCCTGGGCAGCCTGTTTCAATGTTTGATTATGCTTTCAATAAAGAAGTCTTTGCTGATGTGTAGCATAAACTTTACATGGAATTACTGCACAGAATTACAGAATTATTGAGGCTGGGAAAGATCTCTAAGATCATCAAGTCCAGCCTATGACTTAACATCATCACAATCAGCTAGACCATGACACCAAGTACCATGTCTAATCTTTTCTTAAACAACTTCAATGATGGTGACTCCACTACCTCCCTGGGCAGTTCATTGTACTTGAGGCTATGTCCTCTTGTCCTGTCACTTGCTACTTGTGCGAAGTGACCAACATCAAACTCTGCAACTTTCTTTCAGAGAACTGTAGGCAGCATTAAGGTCTACCCTTAGCCTTTTGTTCTTCACACTAAACAGCCCCAGCTCTTTCACCCACTCCTCACAGGGCTTGTACTGCAGAACCTTTGCCAACCTTGTTGCCCTTCTTTAGTAAGCCACTCCAGCACTTCAATGTCTTTCTTTTTCATACTGAGGTGCCCAAAGGTGAACTCATTACTCGTGGTGTAACCTTACCAGTGCTGAGTTCAGAGGGTTGATCAGTTCCTTATGGTTGCTGGCTATACTGCTTCTTGTACAAACTAGGCTGCCACTGGCCATCTTGTATATCTGAGCATCTTTTCTATATGATGGCCCATATTTAGTCAACTGTCAATCAACGATCTTTTTATGTTGAGCATTTTTCCAGACACTTTGCTCCAAGCTTGTAGTGTTTTGTGGGGTTGTTGTGACCCAAATGCAGGAAGCAGCACTTGGCCTCATTGAAATTCATACACTTGGACTCAATCCATCAATCCACCTGCATCTGGGAAGATGTATCAGTTGCAGGGGGTACAGAAGTTAGAGAAGACATGGCTTTCTGCTGTCTATGTACCACTGCTCCCTAGTTAGAACTGGCAGAGCTTTCAGCACCCTTTTTGTACATCCTTGTACACATCCTTAGTGTGTGCAACACACACAACAAACTCAGTACGCCTTGGCTATTGTGCAATGATTCATTGAACTGTATGTATCTGTGTATTAATTTATATCTATATAAATATAAAGAAATACACAAACCTCATACTTTTATATAAAACTAAGGCTTGAGCCTTTCACTATACAGGCCCTTGATCAGAATTTAGCTGATTAGCAAAGATGTACATTCAGCAGACTGTCAGTATTTCAGCTTGATAACAGTGCTTGAATGCACAGCTGTGGAAAAGAAGAACTAATTGGCATGCTTGTGAGGATTTTTTTGTTTTGGGTTTTTATTTTTTTAGTTATTTTTATAGTTCAAACATAACTGTTTGGTACCAGGGGACAAAAGGTTATAATAAAAACAATTATATGGGTGCATACAAGGTACAGCCATGTATGATTTTAAAGGTTTTCAACACTAAGTGAAGGGTGAGAATAGTGCAGCAACACCACTGCAAGGGTTAAGAACTCATTTGGACTGAACCCTGTTTCAAGTAGAGTTTAGGAGTTCCACAGGCATGAAGCTTTAATTTAAGCAGTGATGGGCATTGGATTAACAGAATTTTACTTCTAGAAGTTACAAAAATCTCTTTACTGTATTTTTCTAGAATTACAGCAATGTATTTGAAATAGAATGTATTGTCAGGAAATTCAAACACAGTATTTATAGTAAACATATAATTACATGTATGAACATAAATCAACATCAGAATATAAACTGAAATACCTTAATTTTAAAATATTGCTCATATTTTTCATGATGTCCCACATGTTCCATTCCTGTCTTACAGGAATGGAAAAAAGACTGGGGATGAAATCCGCAATCATTTAATATATAAAATTTCACTACACTTTCCTCTAAGTTTTTTTAAAATAAAAAAAAATATATATATATTTCTCCAGCATCCCTTCTCCAAAACACTACTGAATTCCATTCAAGTTATTTTCATAATTTTTTTTTCATTTTGTACAATAAATTCACTTGTTGTAACACTGAATGTTACAACATCTATGCAGTCACTTCTATCTAATGGTCAAATGCTAACTGAGGAATGTTTCTGATTTGTACAGGAAGCCTATCCATCTGGTGAGATACTTCTATTTATAAAGGGGAGAAAAAAGGCACACACATTTGTTTGATTGAGGAAGTATAAAAACACCTTATGATTTCTCCCCCTTTTGTTTTTTCTTTTTTTTTTTTTTTTTTTTTTTGTTTAGCTAAATATTTTTCTATTCTTCTGATCTTCTGATCAGGTTGTCTGCTCTGTATATACACTCTGTTTAATCACCAGGTGATAATACTTTAATTTTTTTAAATGACTCTTAAAATCATTTTTACTGGCATTTTTAGAACTACTATCTAGGAATATGCTCCATATACTGCCAGTCAAATAATAAAGGAGATACACCTCTATTTATGGGTTCTTTACTGAGGTTAATACTGACTGAGAATGCTGAATCAGAAAATAGTCCAGAAAATTTTTCAGCTCTGAAATTCAAATGTGTTTCCAAGAAGCTTGACTAAAATCATCTTATTTCTGTAAAGTGAGGCATCTATTGTCCTTTCCTTAGAAATCCCTAGAAATCAGTTGTTGACTTTCACAACCAGGAATTGCATAAATAAATCAATTTCACAAAAGTATCTGTATGTAAAAGCACTTTTTTGTCTTTCTCCATATTAATTCTTTTTGATGATGCCTCCTAGCTATCAAGTGATATCTTATTCCAATCAAGCCATTGTTTAAGATAGATCACTTTTCTGAGGAATAAGTAATCATTTAACTTCATAGGTACAGCTTGAATTCACACTACTGGTTTGCTTCATGGGAGAGAGGACAACTGATTACATTTCTTGGTGTTTACTTCCACTGGGATTTTCAATTTCTTAGTCATTTCAATGTGCAAATGAGACTGCTGTTCAGACTTTGTACTTCTAAGAGGATAGTAGGTTTTTTTAAAAGCAAATCCATAGTAGAAAGATGTCAAAATCTAAAATTAATAAAAATCAGGTACCTAGAAGATCCACATTCTAGTTCAGCAAGAGAAACCATCTGCCTCATATTATTCTCCATATAGCATAGAGTGTCACAGGATGAATGTCTAAGGACATCCGTAGTAAGATCATAATTTATTTTACTTTTCGAGTATTCTTCATATTTTTTGACAAACACACTACATAATAATGGATTTGAAAGTGTTAATGTATTTTAATACCTTTAATAAGATACTAAAACTAGTGAGAGAATAATTTATTAAAAAATAC
Organism: Upupa epops; assembly: GCA_013397515.1. Taxonomy (NCBI): domain Eukaryota; kingdom Metazoa; phylum Chordata; class Aves; order Bucerotiformes; family Upupidae; genus Upupa; species Upupa epops. The sequence continues at coordinate 165,051 of VZRI01012756.1, read as the reverse complement.
TATTGAAAATATGTACTTGAAAATATAGGCACTCAAGATAATCATATACAGCAGCTGTTGAGCCAGCTGCAAGACAGCACTTTCTCCTATCTTTTCACTGAAGCTTAACCATACAGTCATAATTTTAACAAAACATATTCAGAAATACATATACAGTATAATTTCTTATTTGATGGAACAAGACTCCATAGGAGCTAAAGAATATCATCACAGTTTTAAGGCATATTTGTACATTGAGCAGTCACTTTGGTAAGAGTAACACCGTATTTGACAGAACTGCATCCATGGGTCTGTTCTGAACTTTTTCTAAAAAGCAACTCATATTAGCCATACAGAGTGTCAGCAGTTAAGAGTGAGTGTGCTGGAGTATGTTCCTGCCTCTGTACTGCCAACAGAATTGTTTATTGAATTCCAATTAGAATGTCAGTCAGTTCTGGTATATAATTCCTTCCACTTTTCTCCCCTCAGGAGCAAATGAGAGGTGTCATCAGAGCTTAAAATGAAGAAAGAATTGCATCACTAATAGCATATATATCCTGCAAAATCTTCCCTACACATTTCTGCAGTTTTAAAGAAATTAAAAAAAAATGTTTTGGAATCAGAAAAAAAACTCTGAAAAGCAGTTAATTTAATCTTATTTGAATGCTGTATGTACCCAATTCAGTCAGTAAGGCACAGTAAATGGAATCCCACAATTTTCCGAGTTAATCTTTAGAAGAGGAATTGCTCTGTGAGGAGATAATCGTTGTAGTGGAAGCTGAGTAAACTTTTTGTAGAATTGAGTAAGATCTTCTGTATTCCTATTGTTCAGGATTAAGCACAAATTAAGTACTGAAAAATAGCTTTTCTTCAAATAATAAAAATAATAATTATTATTAATAACAATAGTTGTTTAAAGTTAGATAGACTACATGGCCCTAGTCAGACTATTCCTAACATTTATACAGCTATAATATAGCCTAACATTTACTGTATAAAGACCAATTCTGAGGCATATGTGTCTTTCTCCCCTTTCTTCTGTCATGCAGGAGAAGTTTTGCAGGCTTCAACGTAAAAGATCTGTCTTCCTTTTAAGAGAAACAAATTCTGGAGGGAAAAGATGATAACACAGTAGATAAACTAAACGTCATGGTTTGAATATAGGCCAAATTTTCAAGTGTTTGATTTTGTGATTTTATGCCAAGTGTGCATTTTATTTTACGCTAGAAATAATCCCTCCCATCAGTTCCCTGGGGCAGTGACCTAACCCCAGGGGTGGACTGGTAGGCAGAGACTATAAAAGGGAGTGGACTTCTGCATATAGTACTTCTGTCTCTTGGAAGTTGGAGAGGTGTTTTAGAGGCTCTGCCAGGTCTAAACCCCCTCCCTAGGTTATGGGAGTCGCCTGACCTAGACACCAAGGAACACCTGGGCATGGTGAAACCGTGGCCCCCTTTTGGGGAGGCAAGGCCTGGCTGCAAAGTGGCAACTGCTGTTCCACCATGGGGCACCAGTCCCATCCCCACTTCCCTGGGGGCTGGGACACAATGCTAGTTGAACTTGAGGTGCAGCCAGCACTCTTGGCACTTGCTCATCCAGCCCAATCGCCAACTTGCCACTGAAACTGCTCTGCTGCTGGAGGAGCAGTGGAACTGACTGGCTCGTTTCTGCAGCCAAGTCAAGCTGCCGCTGGAACAGTGCTGAGTGCTGCAAGCAGCAGTCGGCCTGCCCTGGCCTGGCTCTGCCCAGCAGTGAAACACTGAAGCATGGAGCTTCTGCCCCCACCACTATTCTCCTTGCAACTTGAATGCCTTTGAAGATACCAAGGAGGAACTTAAAAATGTTTAAGTAAGTGAGCATGAAGAAATCCTGAGGTAGGCTTCTAAAACTTTCTTCTGCTTGGTCAGATGTTTTGTGCTAAAAAGGGCAGCTGGGACTGACCTCTTAAACCTTTGGCAAACAGAAAGAGACTGAGGTTCTTAAACGTATCTTCCTGCATCTGAAATGCTGCTGCAGCTTTGAAGATCATGACTACTGTCTACTGACCATAGTCAAGTTGTGAAGAACCCCCTAGAAGAGAGGGGAGAGGAAAAGTCAATACATAGTCCGAGACGTACTGGGAAGCTGGCATCTGCAAAATGACTGGAAAAGGAACTTTTCCACAAATATTGCAATGTCTTAGGAGTTCTCCTGAGTCCAAAGGATGGAGAGGGTGGCTGCATTCTCCCTCTGGTTAGAGTGTATATGCTTTTTTCACTAGAACTCTCATCTGAGGCCAAAACCTGATACGTTAGTTGTCTCCCATTTCCCTCAGTGTGTGTAATAGCATTGTGATACAGTTTCTGTTTTGTTCTTGGTTTTTTGTTTGTTTGGTTTTTTTACTTATTTGGGTTTTGTTTCTTTTCTTCTTGGTTGTGAATTCAATAAATACTTCCTTTTTAGCAAAGCTGCTTCATTGCCTGTTAAATTCTTGGTGAGAGCTGCTGGTTGGTGTGCTCTGATTGCAGGCACCAGCCCAGGACCAATCTAGACCTTCATTTTAAACCCAGAACAACAGGTCAAAACGTTTCTGCATTCTTCTGGAGAAAGGAAAACCAGACTTTATATTCAGTACATTACCAACAGTAGCAGCCAAGATTTTTTTTTCCCTCCCTGTGTGTAGAGAGAAAAATGTTACCACTTTGCTAGGATGACTGGCTCCAGTATCTTTGAAAAAATAAATGAGATAGACTGTATGTTAGGCCTTCTGAGTTACTTGAAGCAATTCATTTTCCATTGAGAGCTCTAGTCAGGTGTTCATAATAGTATCCAGGGAACCGGTCAATGGTCATCATATAGAGCAACAGCTTTTTCCACTCCAGTGTTTCTTTTTACTGGTAACAATAGGGTGTTCGTACTGACTGCTTGCAGTTACAATGATAAATTAAAGAACGCTATACCTCTCTTCTACCAACTAATAGTGGTTAGAGCAATAGACATTTATTGCAGCACCACATTCTCCCTGCCAAAATGAATCGTCAGCTGCACTAAAGCAGAAACTAAAGCATAAACCTTTAACCATTTGTAATCAGACTGTAAATCCTAACAAAAAAATCTGCTCAGGATGTATGGCAGTATGGAGGGTATGTGTATGAAATGGTTTGTCTGTATACTGAATGGCTTAGCCGCTACATCAATATATTTTACTAAAATTAGCAGGTTTTTCTTTTTAAATATGCATTAGGTTATTCAAGGTTGAAGCAGCTCCCTTCAGCAGAAAAAAAGCTTAAATTGCAAGACTGATGCATAAACAACTAAGTAGTTCTGCTAGAATGAACTATTCATGACCCTACAATAAAAATGGAGCATAGAGGATTTTAGGCATGGGATGAAACCTTAAAAGAAGGAGCAGAATGATACCAGGGCTACAAAAAGTTCAGTAGTGGTCCATTGCTAACAAGCAAAATCCAGCAACCTCTGAAAGCAGCGTTGTTTTTTGTTATATGAAAAGTGAAATGAAGGACAAATGCAGAAGATTAGCATAAGTTAGTATAACCAGAAACAAAATAATGTATTTGAGTGAACTCCAAGACAAAGTAGTGTCATTCCATAAGTAGGATTCCCCTATCTGTTCTGAAGAAAATAACTGATAAATGAATTGGTATTGGGGAAGAACCATAGAACCACAGAATGTATTTGTTGGAAAAGACTATCAAGATAATTAAGTCCAACCATTAACTGAACTGTACCAAGTCTATCGCTAAATCATTTCCTTAAGTTCCATATCTACACAACTTATAACATGTCCAGGGATAACAAATTCAACCACATTCCAGGGCAACCTGCTCCAATGCTTGACTAGCCTTTTAATAACAAAGTGTTTCCTGACATCTAGCGTAAACTTCACCTGATACTACTTGAGGCTATCTCCTCCTGTCCTGTCAATTGTTACTTGTGAGAAGAGACCAACACCAAACTCTCTGCAACCTTTCTTCAGAGAACTGTAGACAGCATTAAGGTCTACCCTTAGTCTTCTGTTCTTCACACTAAATTGCCCCAGTTCTGTCACCCACTCCTCACGGGGTTTGTTCTCCAGAACCTTTGCCAACCTTGTTGCTGTTCTTTAGTAAGCCACTCTTTCTTTTACTGAGGTGACCAAAGGTGAACCCAGTACTAGTGGTGTACATGGGCTACACTGTTTCTAGTACTAAACTGGACACTCTACCCCAAGTTTATAGCGTTTCATGGGGTTGTTGTGACCAAAGTGCAGGAAGCAGCACTTGGCCTCATCGAAATTCATACAATTGGCCTCAGCCAATCCAGTCTGTCCAGTTCTTTCTGTAGAGCTCTCTATCCTCTACCATGTCAACACACCCATTTAGATGTCAGCTGTATGCTTACAGAGAGTGCATTCAATCTCCTTGTCCAAATCTTCAATAAAGTTACTGAAAAGAATATGCACCAATATTGAGCCTAGGGGAATACCACTTGTGACTCTATGCCAACTAAATGTACCTCCATTTACCATCAATCTTTGAGTGTGGTTGTCAAGTCAGTGTTTATCCAGAACCGTATAAGCATGTTGAAGTCCTGAGCACCTAGTTTTTCCACAAGAATGCCATGGAAGACCTTATCAAAGTTTGCTGACTTTACTGACTTCCAGGAAGACAATGTCCATGGCCTTTCCCTCAACCAGTAGGCTGATCACCTTGTCGTAAAATGAGATCACGTTCATCAATCAGGACCTGCCTTTCTGAAACCCATGATGGATGATCTTGACTGCCTGGTTATCCTGCAAATGGTGTAAAATATCACTCAAATGGTATGTCTCATAGTCTGCCCTGGTGCCAAGGTCAGACACACAGGTCTGACCCTCCTATTCTTTCTTATAGATGAGCATCACATTTGCTCATCTCTGATCGGCTGGGATCTCCCCAGTTAGCCAGGACTGCTGGTAGACAATGGACAGTGGTTTATTGAGCATGCCTGCCAACTTATTCAGTGCTCTCAGTTGTAACTCTGTATAGACTTATTTATGTCTAAGTGGTGTAGCAGGTCACGAATCGTTTCCTTTGGATTATGCAAGCCTCATTCTGCTCCTTATTCTTGTTTCCCAGTTCAGGTGCTGGGCATCTAGGGAACAACTAGATGTACTGTTAAAAGACTGAGCTAAAGAAGGCATTTAGTACCTCAGACTTTTTGTCTTACTGTTGTTGTATATACATACTTTATATCTGCTGTTCGTCTGTGTCACCTGTCACAGATACTACTAGCAATTTTTATGTGACTGTGGTTCATGTGCATGCAAAGGTAAAGACAACATGCATACATACATACATATTCATATATACATAGAGAAAGTGACAGAGCAAAGAGAGAAAGACAAAGAAGGTATACTTAGAAACAATAGTATCATTGATCAATTGTTTGTTTGATATATCTATCAATCTAGCTAAACTATACCTAACTAGTTGTATATGGGTTAACTAGTAACTCTTAGTTTTAAAGTTGCCTGGATGTATATTTCCTTTCTTAATCCATCCCTGTTCCTCTTTTGGGAGTTTGCATTTAGCAATGTGGTTACAAAGAATTGGTTAATATTAAACTTCAATTTAAACATTGATATCCCCAAACCAAAGAAACATGCTGGTCAGAGCATAGCCTTGCAAAATGAAAGATAAGCTTTCCTCTTTGCAGCTGTCACTCCAGTATTAAATTGAGTTGTGAATGCCAAGACATATCATCTGTTTCTTTATGACCTTGCTCTTACAAACTAATAATTGGTATAAAATTTGAGCTTTAAATAAAAAACCCAAAATGTAAACCACTCTACTTCTTGCAATTAAAAAAATCTTAAATGTTATTGAGAGATGGAAATTTACTAAGAAAAAACCCCACATAATATGTACTATTTTTTTAAAAATAAACTTGCATAAAAAGGAATCAGGGAATAACTATTTTTTTTTAATTCTTAAATGTGACAATACTTCACCCATATCCTAAAAACCTCTATGTTACTGTATATGCATCAGAATCCAGTGAGTCAGGCAATACTCACTAGAATCAATCTGAACTGAAAGGTAATTTGTTTCTTTGTTTTGCAACATGGCAAAGTTTTCATATAAAATTTAAAGTTTTTCTAAAATTGATGTTGAGTACCAAATGATAAACAGAAGCTGTATGATATTTTTTCAGGAAGATCACCAAAACAAGATTTTTAATTTCTTCTATTCATGGAAACTGCACAAAAGTTAAAATAAATAACAAAAGAATTGTCCAGTAGCCAGTGCATCTAATTTTTTTTTAAAAATATGCTTTTATCAGTACTGGAATTTTGGTCTTTTGTATGCATTCCAGCATTCTGGAGTTAAGTGTTCATAAAAGGAAACCTGTTGCATTCTACACGTGTGGTACCATTGTTGCTGCCTAGTGTTTTCATTGTGTACTGTGCTTAGAGTCAGATATTTGGAAATTACAGTTTGGTTTACCTGGGCAAACTATTTTATAGGCTCTTGTCCATCTCTTCTGAGAAGGTGTTGTCTGCTGCTTCTGAGCCTAGAGCTGAGACATTAATAGCTGCAAAAGCAACTGCACACACAGCAGCGTGAAAGGCACTGATAAGGTTTCTGTATAATAAGAGAGCATGACAACCAGTCATTGGGATGCAAGCAACCACATTTTTGTCAGCTGGAGTTAATATGGGCTTGATTACCCTGTCACTAAGGGCTGAAATGACTTCACTTTCACATGCATAGCTCTTATATTCTTTTATACTGCAAGGAGACAAGGCTAAACTTACAAAAATTCTCAAGATATGTATGAGACTTTGATGACTTGAATGTATTTGTTTTCTTCTTCTTTAATAAAGAAGTATCTGAATGAAAACTTCCCAAATAATTATAGAAAGTACTGTAAGTATAATTCATATGCATGTTATTTGGACTTTTGTTTAGTCCAAGGAAGCACTTAAAAGTGTATACTAAAAACACACAAAGTAAAAGGTCTGCAATACCAAAGCTATTTATTAACTCTTCATAAACCTCTATCTTGAAAACTCCTTTCTTAGCTTGTCATCTCCACCGAGAAAGGAAGACTAATGTAAACCTTAGTAATAGATTGATGGAACATTTCAGAACTGAGACACAAGAGTCAAAATTTTATCCAGTCTTGTCTTTGCTTTATGTAATTAAAATCTTTCCATAGTCTAATGAAAAACCAGTAAAAAACTGTATAAGGTCTTTCAGAGGTTAACTTGAAAGACAGTTTTATTTTTTTTAAAAAAGCTCCATTTTAATAGCCCTTGGAAAATTATACAAAAGTTTTTAGGAAGGAAGTTCTGAAACTATGAGATTTGCCCTGTACTTCTGAAAAAGGCCAAACCAATGTGAAAGGAAAAAGGAAACACCACCTTTCTTTAGAATGCAGTTTTACTTTTGTTATAAAACAGTATGAAATCAGGCATTCAATTAGCTTATTTCAAGTCAACAAGCACATTTGTGAAGGAGGTGGCTCCTAAGCCATCATTGATAAAATAATTTGCACTTTTCAATATTCTGTATTTACATTAGTATTTTATACTGACATTTCTAAATCAAAAAACTACAAAACAGAATGAGCAGCTTAACCTGAGAACAAAAAACTCTTTAAATGAATCTTATGTTTGTCTGCTTTTGTTACCTCATTAATCCTAAAAAGCATCAGTCAGTAAGTCTAATGGCTATGAATGTTAGTGCTGTGGTCAGTTCCAAATTATAGTATTGATTAATTGATTGTCTTCTTCCAGTTGTGAATTATATTAGTGCTGGCTCAGACTGTTTGGCTGAAGGCCAGTTCTTAATGTCTTGTGAAAGACAACAGCTCCACAGTTTCACGGCTATGGTTAAGTGATTGAGAAAACACAACTTTTTGAATTATTATCTGATTAAAAAAAGAATATGTGAAATTATTAATGCCAAATACTGAAGCAGGAATTTAGCTCCTTTAGTCTCCAGACTTCTACAGCCTGGAAATAATACTATGGCTGTATGCAATCAGTTTTAATGTTTCAAACTAAAGTCAAAATAGGAGGTAAATGCAGGTCACGTCTTGAGTATTATTACTGACACAGCCCTGAGAAATTTACACACTCCTGTGTATCCTGTGAATGCTGACTTTCCAAGAGCATTAGGCATTCTCAATATTACTATACAAGAGAAAAAAATTGATGTATTTTCCAGGTTTTTGATTTAATGAGAATGCAAACTAATTGAGACAGTCACAATTTCATCTCTGCATCATTTGAAAAACTTGTAAGAATAAGCATTTGAAGAAACAATTATGTTTCTCCCAGCAGAGAGACATTTGTCCACAAGTGGCCACTTTTATGTATATTTTTATGTGGTTTGATACATAGCTAGACTTTTTTCTTTTTCTTAAAAACAGTTCATAGAGCAAACAAGAGCTTTATTTTTGACATTTTTTTCTTAATGCAGTCCAATAAAGTTAAGGGGAACCAGTGATTCTCCTTTTAATTCTGAAAAACCTGTAATGTTGCTTTTTCAAGATATAACTTCATAGAAAGGCCCTGAAAAAAATCTCATTCAAAGGAATTTTCTCAAACCCACATAAAACTTAGTAAGGTAGGTGGTGTATTTTCAGGCTGGTGAGGTTTAACCTGCAGGATAGGATTGCTGTGATAATTTTGGTAAGTGGCTTCAGGAGATGAGTTTCCCCCAGCTCACCTCTGGAGGTTTGCACCAATTGATACATGTGCCAATGAGCATATTTTGGGAAAGGATAACCTGTGCAAAAAGTTTCCTGTTTACTGTTGGTGGAGCCCTTCATTCTGAGACCAGCAAGTGGTGCTAGACTGACCATGCTGCTTGCAGCATCTTTTACTCTGTATCATGGTGGTGAAGGAGAAAGTACATAGAACTGCAAAGATCGGCAGAGGAAAAGAGTTCTCAAAAACCTGTGGTGATGTGCAGTGAAGTAAGGATCTCATGTTGGAGTAGGATACCGTCTTTGAGCACGTGGAGCACTCAGGTTTTGCCTGAGGAAGGCAAAACCAGAGTGGAGTTGTTAGGCAAAAACTCATGGAGAACGTAGCTCCTGCAGGGGAGTTGGACTCACTGTGTCTACATTGCCTTGATGAAAAGAACAGCCAGGGCTTGCTTTCCCCGAGGGAAAGAAAGTAAAACAGCTTGGCCTAGTCTTGTAAGAACATGCGATTGATCTCATTATTTTTGGTATTGGGGTTTTTAATCTTGTTTGCATTAAATATGTTTATTTCCCCTAAGTTGACCTTCTCTCTGTATTTTTTTGCTTGCACCTTATTAGTGGTGAGGCTAGCCAAGATGTCTTTGCTGGTTTTGTTTAAGCTCATTAGCACATTAACTAAATTAATTAGTTAATTTCATCTCAGATCTGACTGGGGTGGTCAACCATTGACATTAGGAGTGAGATTACTACAGCACTTTCGCTGTGAGGATAGACTGAAAGAGATGGGTTGTTGAGCTTAAAAGGATTGTTCCAGAGAATGTTTAGAGTGACCTTCCAGTACTTAAAGAAGGCCTGTAGGAAAGAAAAAAACAGATTTTTTACCAAGGAATATATCAATAGGAGACACCTAGTTACTAGAGGTGATAGTTTCAAACTGGAAGAGGGTAGATACAGATTAAATTCTGTGAGGGTATTTTGACAGTGGAAGTGGTTGCTCTGAGAAGTTGTGTATGGTCCCTTCTTGGGAATGCTTAAAGCCAGGATTTTGAGCAACCTGATCTAGAGGAAGACACCCCTGCAGGAGATTTGGTACTAGTTTCTTCTAAGCCAAAGTAGTGTATGATTCTATGCTTCTGTAAGAAATTAATTATAATTTTATTTTGTCTAAAATACTAAACATTTGCAACTTTGAATATACTCATTTGCAGAAAATTAGAGAAACCAAAATAACTCCACCCTCAATTCAGCTCTCTGAACAGAAACAAAAACTAAATTCTTTTTCAGCGCAGGCAAAAGATCCAATTGTAAATTTAAATCAACACAATTGTTAACAGTTAATACTAAGGTTTATTATACAGTGTAATGCTAGCACCATCTTTAGAGAAATAAATATTAGTGGACACTATCTGTACCTTCTATCTTGGAAGGTAAGAACACGATAAAGGTTTTGCTGCCTTCTTAGGCTCTGCCTTTGTTTTATTCTCTTCCTCCACAGTGTTAGGACATTGTATAGGGACTTTTACAGAGAATCACTGAATCACATGAACATTTAGGTTGGAAAAGACCTGTAAGATCACCAAGTCCAACCCTTAAACCTATTCTTATCTTTATTACCCCTAAAACTTATCTCTATGCACCTCATCTAGATGACTTCTAAACACATCAAGGGATGGTGACTCAGCTAGCTCCATGGGCAGCCTGTTCCAGTGCTTTACAATCCTCTTAGATGAAATTTTTTCTTAAACCTCCCTTGATGCAGCTTCATACCATTGCCTCTACTTCTATCATTGTTTACTTGTGAGAAGAGATCAGCACCTACCTCTCTACAATGGTCTATCAGATAGCCTCTCCTCAATTTTTAATTCAGGCTAAAGAGCTCCAGTTTCTTCACCTGCTCTTTCTAAGTTGTTCCTCAGGCTTTTCATCAGGTTATCTGCTCTCCACTGCACCTGCTCCAGCACCTCAATGTCCTTCTTGTATTGAGGTGCCAACAACTGAACACAGGACTCAAGATGATCGCTCACCAGTGCTGAGTACAGGAAGATGTTCACTTCCCTAGACCTGCTTGCAACACTGTTTCTAATACAAACCAGGATGCCGTCAGCTATTTTGGCCACCTAGGCACACTGCTGACTGGATTTAGCTGCTTGCTGATTATCACAGCAAGGTTCTTTCCTGTATGACAGCTTTCCAGCCACTCTTCCCCCAGCCTGTAGCATTGCTGGGGTTATTGTGGCCCAAGTGCAGAACTTGGCACTTGGCCTTTTTGAAACTAACTTTGCTCCAGCCCACTGATTGAGTCTGTCTAAGTCCCTGTCTGGGGTTGAAATGTTTTTATTGGTGCTCTCAGTTGGTGCTTGCATTCTTAAGCACTGCAAGCAGCACTTGGGTAGAATTTAGCAGGTAGTGAAGCAACTTTGATGGAAAGGAAAGATTTTAGTGGACCCACACCCAAGAAAAGAAAGTGAATAAACAAACAGAAACTGTCACAGTGCCATTATACATATTTTGACAAGACAGGAGAGAATTATGTAGTGGTCTTTGCCTTCAGATGAAAGCCCCTGGGGGAAGGGGCATAAACTGCAACAAACAGGTAACCAAGACTGCCCCTAGGACAGTCTCCCTCATGAGCTCTCTACTAAACACAGAGGCTGCTTACACCACCCTGTCTCTTTCTCCTTGGTTTTGGCAAGGTCTTCAGGGCATCATGTGTCATTGCCTGAAGATGGGACAGGTCAGACAAGCATGGCCCTCAGGCAGCAGCAGGCACTCAGGTACAACCATACACTAGCCCCCAGTTTCTTGACAATTTGCCAAAGATTTAAGTCCCTCCAGCTTCTTCTGGACACACAGTCCACCCAAGCAACAAAGGAAAATTTCAAACACCTATTTGGCCTCTTCCTCCCACTTTTCTAGCATTTCTTAGTCTCTCAGTAGCAGCTGTGACAGTTTCTCCACCCTGCGACCAGAACAAAGCCAGGATGACACCGTCCGCATGGTCAAGATGACACTAGCAGCAGCAGCTGTAATGGCAGCCTCTTTTCTGGTGCTTGTGGGCTCTACTCCCCACAGCTACAGGCAATGTGGTGGTGCAGGAGGCTTTAGCTCACCAGTTCTGATGCCTCCAGGCAAAAAAATCAGATTGCTGTTCTTTCTGCCTACTGCTGTGAGGTCCAGGCAGAGGTGGCTTGACACCATGCATTCACATTCCTGTGCCACTCTAGCAGTGCAAGCCAGGGGCACACACTGGTGGTGGCAGCTCCCCCAATCACTTCAGTCTGCATAGCTTGGGGCCAGGGGGTAGCATTTGTGTTCCACTCCCTTCCTGAACCACTGTGGGGGCTCTATGAAAGGAGGATGTCCTGGAAATTGCCCTCCAGCTAATCGGGTGTGTGTGGGGGTGTGTGTGCTTCCTCCACCCTTGGCTGCAGTGCCAGTGTCCTTTTGTGAAGGATGTTGGCAATGCAACTTGATGAGGGCAAAAATACTGTTTCCCTGCAGAAAGCACATAACACCAGAAAACCATGGTTTCAAAGCATGACAGTCCCTCTGTAGAGCCTCCTGCCCTTTGTCAGATCAATACTCCCACACAACTTGCTGTCATCTGCAAACTTACTGAGGGTGCATTCTATCTCCTTATCAAAGTTATTGATAGAGATGTCAAACAGAACCAATCCCAACACTGATTTCTGACTCCACTTGTGACTGGCTGCCAGCTGGATTTACTTGCATTCACCACCACTCTTCAGGCCCAGCCTTCAAGCCAGTGTTTTACTCAGCAAAGAACAGCCATCCAAGCCATGAGCAGATAGTTTTTTAGCAAGAAGACTGTGGGAGACAGTGTCAAAGGCCATACAAAAGTCTAGGAAGAAAACACCCACAGTATTTCCCTCATCCAACAGATAGGTCATCTTGTCATAGAAGATAATCAGACCTGACAAGCAGAACCTGCCTCTAATAAACCCATGCTGCCTGGCTCTGATCACCTGGTTATTCTGTATGTCATGCATGGTGTCACTCAGGATGATTTCTTCCATAAACTTCCCTGTCATTGAGGTCAGACTGACAGGTCTGTAATTTCCTGGATGCTTCTTCCAGCCCTTTTTGTGTTGCATTTCATAGAATCATAGAATCATTAGGGATCAGAAGGGAACTCTGAAGATCATCTAGTCGAATCCCCCTGCCACAGCAGGACCACCTAGACCAAGTCGCACAGGAACACATCCGGGCGGGTCTTGAACGTCTCCAGAGAAGGAGACCCCACAACCCCCCTGGGCAGCCTGTTTTAAAACTCCATTACCCTCACTGGGAAGAAGTTCCTTATAGTATTTTAATGGAAACTCCTATGTTCTAGCTTGCACCCATTGCCCTTGTCCTATCACTAGATTTGACCTCTTCTCACCTTGAGAAGAACCTGGCTCCATCCTCCTGACACCCACCCCTCACATGTTCGTTGACATTAATGAGGTCACCCCTCAGCCTCCTCTTCTCCAAGCTAAAGAGACACAGCTCTTTCAGCTTTCCTCATAAGGGAGGTGTTCTACATCCTTCATCATCTTTGTTGCTCTATGCTGGATGGCCTCCAGCAGCTCTGTGTCCTTCTTGAACTGAGGGCCCCAGAACTGGTAACAATACTGCAGATGCACTATCACCAGTCCAGATTAGAGTGGGAGAAGAACCTCTCTTGATCTGCTAACCACCCCCGTTCTGATGCCCCTCAGGATGCTGTTGGCCCTCTTGGCCACTAGAGCACATTGCTGGCTCACAGTCATTCTGGTGGCCACTAGGACCCCCAGGTCCCTTTCTCTTACACTGCTGTCCAACAGGTCAGGCCCCAACCTATAGCGGAACCTGAGGTTGATCTTGCCCAGATGCAAGACTCTGCACTTACCCTTGTTGTACCTCATTGCATTTCTCTCTGCCCAGCTCTCTTGCCTGTCCAGGTCTTGCTGAATGGCAGCATGGTCTGATGGGGTGTGGGCGACACCACTCAGCTTTGTGTCATCAGAAAACTTGCTGACAGTGCACCCTAATCCCTCATCCAAGTCATTAATAAATAGATCAAATAGGATAGGTCGCAGTATTGACCCTTGGGGGACCCCACTGGATAAAAGCCTCCAACTAGACTCTGTCCCATTAACCACTACTCTCTGGCTTCTATCCTGCAGCCAGTTCACAATCCACCTCACTACCCAATCATTCAATTCTTCACTTCCTCAGTTTGGCAGTGAGTATGCTATGTGAGACTGCATCAAATGCCTTACTGAAGTCGAGACAGACCACATCCACTGTTCTGCCACCATCTATCCATCTCATAAAAGGTGGATATGCCCTCATAAAAGGCTATCAGGTCAAGCGTGACTTCCCCTTGTTGAAGTCATACTGACTGTCCCTAATGACCCACTTATCCTGATGTGCCTAGAGACAGCATCCAGGACAAATTGTTCTATCACCTTTCCAGGGATGGATTACAGTGACATTTGTTAGCCTGCAGTCTCTAGGCACCTCTCCTGATTCCCATGACTTAGAAAAAAACGGATAGTGTCTTAGCAGTGACTTCTGCAGTCTCCCTTAGCATGTGCAGGTGCAGCCCATCAGGCCTCAGGAATTTATATACATTCAGTTTGCTCAACACATCCCTAACCTAATCTTTATCAAATAAGGCAGGCTCCTCTTTTGCCACCTTGCAGTCAACTAGGACCTCCCTGGTTTGACAAGATTTCTGATAAATGATGGAAAGAGGCTTGCTAAGTACAACTGCTGGCTTCTTCAGCATTCTTGGGTGCAACCCATCAGGCCCCATAGATGATTTCTCCTGTCTTCCAGCTCTGAGGGTTGGGTGTCGAGGGAACCACTAATTCTACAGTAAAGACTGACACAAAGAAGGCATTGAGCACACAGCATTTTCCTCATCTCCTGTCACTAATTTTTTGGTGCATCTGATAAAGGATGGAGATCCTCCCTAGTTCTCCCTTTGTTATGGATGTATTTATAGAAGTGTTTTTTATTGTCCTTAGCAGTTTTGGTCAGGTTGGGCTTAGGCTTTCATGATTTTCTCCCTGCACATCCTCACTACATATTTGCAGTCCTCATGAGAGGCCTGCACCCTCTTCCAGAAGCCATAAATTCTCCTTTTATTCCTGAGTTCTGGCCAGAGCTCTCTGTTCACCCAGTGGAGGCAGATTTGGACACAATCTGATTCTGAGAGGACGACTTAGGGTTTTTTTTTAGAATTATCTTTGTGTCTGCTTGTATTCACTGTCTTGTGTTCTAAGGGAAGGGAGCTACAAGCTCTGGACGTACTACAGCACTACTGCAACCAGTATTCGAGTCCCATGGGTCATACCAGGCCACCAGGGCAACAAGGGTTTCTATATGACAAAAGAACAAACGAGCGGGAGTCATATGCTTAAACACAGATGTCTGTTTGACCGTCTTACCTAGCCTTCAGCTGACACTCAGATGGGGGATGGTCCCCTGCAGTCATTTTGTCATATCTGTCAGTCACGCATGAATGTTCACACATTTTAATGCGTTGGAAATGGATTTAGGTGCCTATCTTCAGAAACGGAATCCTCTCTAATATACACCTGCCACTTGCTAGATAAACTGAGGAAAGAAATATTTTTCACCTGCACAGCACAAAGGAGCGTTAAGAGCACAAATTATATCATGTAAGTAGCTGAGCCTGGAAAGCACATTGCTTAAGGAGATGGGAGGGACAGGGTTTTTAGCCAGAACTAACTATTCAAGTCATGGTGCAAAGATGCAACTAATGCATTATGTTACTGTTGTTTAACAGAATTTAGAACTCTTTCAGACACCTTTAGTCTGTGTGGTGATTTATTTTCTTGCTTTATTTCACTCATTAGCAACAACGTTGTTCTACAAGAAACAAAATAAAGGATGTGGTTGAGACTACTGCCCAGGGCTAATAAATTTCATGAAAGCAGAAACTAAATTCAATCAACCTTGAGATCTATAGGCATCTGCTGCTTCTGTGAAGTTTTAACTCATCAGTTCTCATTGCTTTTAGTTTATCTAAATCTGTGAGATGTCTTTTCAACACTATTTCATCTCTACTTCTAATATATTTGAGTAAGGAAATGCATGTTTATGACAGTGAGAAAAATAGAAGTCTAAGTACTTTATTTCCTATAAGAAGAATATCACAGGTTCTGTTGGAAATCTCCAGGATATGTGGGAAGACATAAAAACTAGCCAATAAAAGGTAATGACAAAAAAGGTAAAGTACCATCACTTCCATAGACAGAGGCTTACACTAGAGCCACAAGGTCCTCTTTAGCCAATGTGCTTATGGTGTCTTCCTGCGCATGCTTGTTGTTACACTCTTCTCTTATGGAACAGCTGATAACGCCTAACTCTGCATAACAGACAATTGGCACAGCTACTGTCAAGAAATATCTTGAACACCGTCCTCAGCTCAGGAGGATACATTTACAATTAGGAGCTTTCCTAAAACTGTCTGTAGTTTAGTTATACTGAAGAAGAAAAACACACCAGCTGCTGGAGGGTTATTTAAAGAAAATCTTTTCACAAATTTGTTTTTGATGACCTTTCAAAATAGAACATAAGTCCTTAAAACCAGAGGGGAGAGCAGGGAAGATAGATTAATTTCATGCTTGTTGCCAAGAAGCCCATGACAATAAAGGGCTTGAGTCACACATAGATAATAAACAATAATAATAGAGTAAAACTTTTTTGTGGGATAGATTATGGTAGTATTTAGTTTTCTCACAAGAGTAAATACAAAAGTTGTGATTTGAGAAAATTGTAGAGCACAAAGCACAGATACTCTTCCAGTCTATAACTGTCCAAAAGAAAAAAATCATTTTTCTTTACATCATGCATAGTAACTACATAATTATAGTAATCTAGTGATAAAAAGACCATGACAATTTTTTACATATTAGAAATCTGTAACAAAATAAATGTTATTGTCTTGTGAGTCAGATTGTGAAAATAGATGAAATCCTGAAAATGCTCAAACTGACATTTTTTTGTCACTTGTAATACGCAAAAATACTTAATTCTTCATTCAATACTTTGTAGTCTCTGTATATTAAGTTGATTAGATAAGGTAACAGCTCTGCCTCACAGAGAACATACTCATAAAATACAATCCTCTGCAGCATACACAGCATAGTCATGTTGGTTTGTTTACACTCTGGATTCAGACATTTCTGTCTTGATAATGTATTTTTTTCCATTCTTTTTGCATCCAGAGTAGCTGACAGCCATTTCTTTGATTGTCTTCTCTAGTGTTTGCATGGAACAAAAATGTTACACACTGATTCATTTTTGTGATATTTTCTGTTAAGACAGGATTTTTTTTTAAGCCCAAAACTACTTCAAGAGACACTGAAATTAAATATGTGAAACTATTGTAAGCAGAACTAGGCATTTGAGAGTCTCCAATAAGACCTTATGTCTACAACAGGTGAGATCTTCTAACATTTGTTTGCGTAATTGCTCCACTTTTGCGCTATGCTCTTACGGCATTAAGTTTTTGTTTAGCTAATAAACTTGTTTGTGTAAATAGACTACATGATAGGTTTCAATTCCTTGGTCTTCTAAGCATGCCAATATTTGCTAACTGATGAAAAATATACTGAGAGAAAATATTTTACAAACAAGAAAATATAAGTGATAGTACTAAACATGCAATTATTTCAGAAGTTGTCCTTTTTTATATAAAATTGAAGGGAAAACTGGGGTTAAACTGTTTTCTTCTTTACGTACCCCCTCCCCCCACCACTCCCCTTAATATATATCAGGGAAAAATATGCTCACAGTTGGTAATTTGTTCTGAAGATTTTTGCAATATCTATTTTAGAAAACTGAATTATAATAAGGCAACATATAGTCTGTTGCAATATTAGGTTAAGAAAATAGTTTATTTTGAAAAGTATTTTTAATTAATAAATATTTATTATGTATAATTTAAGGTATCTTAATTAGTTAATTGTGTATTTTTACAGTATCTTAATCAGTGAATTGTGTACTTTTGCAGCTTTATAAGAGCAAAAAGCTGAATTACTACATGTTTAATTGATAAGATTAATCATTCAGTTAATTTCTACCTGGTTACTATTATAACTAGCTTTATGAAACAAGCATTTGGACTGATTATAAACAAATTACTTCATGTGTTTTCTAATTTTGTAATAATAAGAATTCCCATCATGATAATGATCAAAACTTACTTGCTACACCCATTCAACCTGCTGCCTCATTTAAGTGCTTCCTTCCCTCTAGTTCTGCAGCTATTACTGGTCAGACAGTCCAGAGAATCTGGTACAAATTGTTACATAACTACCAGGAAGGCATAAATATGTGAGGGAAATCAAGATTTTACCAGGAGTCCTCTATAGATACCAGTGTTAAAGTCACATATGAGTCTGTGTGTACACAGCTTTCAAGGAGTATGGTTCAAAGTCAGTAAACCTGACTGCACTTCTGCCTTCATCACCCCTGCCTGTGTTACTAACACAAAGAAAGAATGCTCACCTCATGAGCACTCTCTTACTCTGCTAACATTGTCTCTCAGGGATTTTTGCAGTTTAGCTGTGAGAAATATTTCTTCTTCCAAGACATAATTCAGGAATACCAAAGATGTAATTATGAGAATAGCAATGTGAGTATTACTATTCCTATTTATTGTTTCATTCTCAATAGAAGATTTCTGTGTTTACTTCTACAAATATATCAGCTATGTTCCATTTTTTTCTACATATTGTCATACACTTTTGTGACAATATAGATATTATTTACAAATGACAAATACCTTTTCATAACCTTTAGGAGAACTAAATAGAGTTTTCTTCTGTTGGTCACTCGCTTTTCCTACAGACTTGTTTCACAGACAAACTAGTACCCATGGGATTTTGACAAGAACATAGCAGGAATTTCAGAATATCTGTTTGAAGAGGGAAATAATACAGTAAAACAGGAAAGCAAGGATATTACACTTAATTATTTCTCAGGGCAGTAATGATCTGAGATCTAGTACTACATCAGAAATAAATTTGATTTTCCTTCCCTTTTCTGGGTAGATGATGACATTTTACATAGCATTTTGCTATGCTTTATCAATTTCTGATCAAAGAATGTACCTGTTCAAAAATGTCTTATTATCCTAGTTAAATATGGAGTTACATTACAAAGCACACTTTACTATTCCTGTAGGAGTCACAGGAAAAAAGAACTGAGTAAATCCAACACACATCAAAGGCTAAAGCAGAGTAGTAAAACATACAAGATTATGAGAACTGCAAGCAAACACAGCTGAAGCAAGAAAGGGGAAATGTATTTTTTTATAATAATAGCTGTGGATCAAGAACTTATAGGATTCTTGATTTTGCCATAGAAATAGGGCATTTGTATTTTGGAGGCATCAAGCAAATGTGCAGTTAACCTTTAGTTTTGTAGTAGAGTTCTTGAAGATGCTATACACAATTATTAATCTTACAGCCAGCCCTTCCACTATTGTGTGCAAATTTGTAATAATTTTCTCTTGAAGATATAATTCATAATCTCTGTAATCTACTACAGTGACTACATTTCAGTCGTGGTAAAAATGGCCAAGGGAAAGTTGGGTAGGGGAGGAAGTGGAGACTCAAATTCAGACTGCTATAAATCATACATGGACCCAGGGCTGGGTTACTTATTACAAATGCTTCATGAAAACCAGTAATAAAATAATTATCTGTAAAGAAAAGAGAATGAAAGAAAAAATGGTCAGAAATAGTTTTCAGAAAAATAGTTGATTGGTGAAATGGGAGAGGAGAAATAGAAAAGTACAGCATCTACAGAAAATCAACTGTTAATAAATATCAGAAACTGCAGTCAAGTGACAAGATAAGCTGCAGCATGTGTTCCTCCAGCTAGAAAATGGAAATCATTTTCTATAGAAGAGATGCTGATAAGCCTGCCTCCTCCCCAAAAGGCAATCATTTAACATATTATATTATTTGAAAAGAGCCTGATTATTTTCCTTTGAATGAAAAAAGATTATTCACATTTACCTGTCAACAGAATTTTCAATTCATGTGTTTCGCCTGCAGACTTAAAGGCATATGACCCAACCGCAGCATGCTAGGGAGAAATCTTCAGTGAGATGTAAATAAATGATAATTCATAACCATAAATGTTGCTTTACCTTTGTCCTACTTCAAATTACTGTAAATTGAAACCCAAAGCATCTATTTAATGTGAATTTCTTTTCCAGTAATGATGGACATATATGTACAGCATTCTCATTGAAGTCAGATGAGATAGCCATCCAAAATAACATCAACAATGGAAGGCAGCATACAAAAACTGAAGTATAATTTGAAGTACTGGGATTGGTCCTATTCATTGAAGACTTGGATGAGGGATTGGGATGCACTGTCAACAACTTTGCGCATGACACAAATCTGTGTGGTGTTGCTGACACTGCAGCAGAATGTGCTGCCATTCAGTGAGACCTGGACATAGTAGAAAGCTAGGCAGAGAGAAATGGAATGAAGTACAACAAGAGTAAGAGTAGAGTCTTGCATCTGGGCAAGAACAACCCCAGGGACCAGGATAGGTTGGAGCAGTTGAACAGCAGTGTAGGGGAAAGGGACCTGAGGGTCCTGGTGGACAGCAGGATGACTATGAGCTAGCAATGTGCTCTAGTGGTCAAGAGGGCCAACAGCATCCTGGGGGGGGATCAGAAGGGGTGTGGTTTGCAGATAGAGAGAGATTCTTCTCCCTGTCTACACTGGACTGGTGATAATGCATCTGGAGTATTGTTTCTAGTGTAGAACAACAAAATGATAAAAGAAATAGACCACCTCTTTTATAAGGAATGGCTGAGGGGACTTGGTCTCTTTAGCTTGGAGAAGAGGAGGCTGTTGGGTGACCACATTTATGTCTATAAATATGTGAGGGGTGGATGTCAGAAGGAACTTCTTCCCAGTGAGGGTAATGGAGCATTGGAACAGG
>VZRI01012756.1:121048-144230 GCA_013397515.1 Upupa epops | reverse complement strand
GTCCCTTCCAATCCCTAATGATTCTATCATTATAATTTTATACTTCAAAGGAAAATAAGCATACCAAGTATTTTTCCTTTTTTACAAGAAGTATTTTCTGGCATGCAGTGTCTGAAGGAGACAGGTAAAACAAGTAGAAAAGACAGAAAGTAAAGGACAAAATTGACATTTGTACCTCATTTTCTGCTAAGCAATGGAAATGTGATCTGATTATGAGTTTATAGGCTTGGTCTTGCCTGACTAACCTGATCTCCTTTTATGGTCAAGTGATTTGACTGGTCAATGAGAGGAAGTCTGTGCACGTGGTATACCTAGATTTCAGTAAGGCATTTGACCCGGTCTTCCATGATATACTCCTGGCTAAGATGGCAGCAAGGGGCTTTGACAGGAAGATACTGAGCTGGGACAGGAACTGGTTGGATGGACAAGCCCAGACAGTGGTGGTTAATGGTGTCGCATCTAGTTGGAGACCCATTACTATTAGTGTCCCCAAGGGTCAGTGATAGGTCCGGTCCTATTCAATATCTTCACTGATGATATTAATGATGCCTTGGAATCCATCATGAGCAAATTTGTGGACGACACCAAGCTTGGAACCCTTGTCATTTTGTTGGAGGGTAGGAGGGCTCTGCAGAGGGACTTGGACAGACTGGAGAGATGGACAGACTCTAATATCACAGTAATGATAAGATCATCCAGTCCAACCTAATAGGATGAGTTTTTTCCTAAGTGTTGAGTTCTGCATTTTGGTTATAACAACCCCAGGCAGAATTATAGGCTGGGAATGGAGATCTTTGAGAGTACCCAGGTAGAAAGAGACTTGGGGGTATTGGTGGACAGTAAACTTAGCATGAATCAGCAATGTGCCCAGGCAGCCAAGAGGGCTAATGGCATCCTGGCCTGTATCAGGAATGGTGTGGCCAGCATGGAGAGGGAGGTTATCCTCACCCTGTATTCGGCACTGGTTAGACTGCACCTGGAGTATTGTGTTCAGTTCTGGGCCCCTCCGTTTAGGAAGGATGTTGAGGTGCTGAAACGAGTCCAGAGAAGAGCAACTAGAATGGTGAAGGGCCTGGAAGGTAAGCCCTACGAGGATAGGTTGATGGAGCTGGGTTTGTTTAGCCTGGAAAAGATGAGGCTCAGGGGTGACCTTATCACCGTCTAGAACTAACTAAAAGATGGTTGTACTCAGGCAGGGGTTGGTCTTTTCTTCCCGAACACTGGAGACAGGACAAGGGGTCACAGTCTTAAGCTCCATTGGGGGAGGTTTAGACTTGACATTAGGAAAAGGTTTTTTACTGAAAGGGAGATCCAGTTTTGGAACGGGCTGCCTACGGAGGTGGTTGGGTCGCTGTCTCTGGAGTTGTTCATGGTTAGTCTGGATGAAGTGCTGAGTGGCATGATCTAGATGTCAGATGTTTAGGGTTACTTGGTTGGTTTTAAGTTGGACTGGATGATCTTTAAGGTCTTTTGCAGCCTCATCCTTACTGTGATACTGTGAAATGTTAATAACTTGAAAAAATTTTGGTGCTGTTATTTTAGGACTCATAATGCCCTGCTACTTGACTTATTTCAAAACAACTAGAAACAGACATAAAAGGGTAAAAATATACAGGGAAGTCAGTATTTTTACTTCTATAAGTGTCTCTAAATTAGTAACCGGAGACAAGAGGATTAATTTTTTTCCTAACAGGTAAGTCAGAAATAAAAACAGACTTTCAAAGGAAAACTTGAAATCTTGAAGAAGCCGTCTTACAAAAGAGCAAATACTTGCTCATTGCGGATAAACATTATATTTTTCCAGAGAAGAAATCCTCTACCTTTATCAGTGGTATAGCAGTGAGGGTAATGATCATCAGTGCTGTCTTACATCCACAAACTATGGGTGGAGTACTTCCATAGTGGATGACCTGCTCCCTGCCCTGCCCTGCCTGGGATTCAAATCCCTTCGCATTTTTTTCCACAAGTGCTGACAAGGCAGCTGCAGGAGGGCTCCTATGAGGGCTCATACCACTGAAACTCTGCTCTACTCCACTGCAACTAGGATTTTCTTAACCTAATCAACATGGGCAGCATCTGATATAGAGATCTGTCAGGACAAAGTAGAGAGAAGACTATATCCTATATATTCAACCACATTGGGCAGTGGGGTTAGAATAAGGATCTAGAGACATGAATCTGTATCACAAGAACAGTCCTCATAAAAAATAAGTCCTATTAAAGCACAGAAAGACTTGTCACTCTCTGAGGTTGAAAAGCACAATAACTGGCTAGTATGTCAACTAAATTCAATAATATTCCACCATAATTACAGAAATGTGGCATTAAAATTTTTTTAAAGGCTATGTAAGTTTGAATAATGGTGAACATTTTTCACATTTAACATATAACTGTGCCAATGCAAAGTGTTATGCAGGAGCAGATGTTGAATTTCAAAAGTTAAAAGCCAGCATCTTCTGATCACCACAGTTATGCAGATTTGTGTGACAGCAGAGATACTGTGGAATCAGCTACTTGATGTTTTATTTCAGTTCCACAAAACTCTGCAACATCACCAGTCACTACCTTAACTCCATTGTTACTAGCCTGAAATCTCCACTTGAAATAAAATTTCAAATTAGGCTAATAGAGATTTTATTTCCGGCACTTCGAAGGACTTTTAAGAGTTATTTTCTGATTGAATTTGCAACTTGTGCCATTGCAATTTCATGTTTTTACTCTGTTCTCTGTGTCACCATTTATACATTAATGAGATGACCCACAATCAATAATACAGTATTTTAAAAGGGGTTAATTGAATAGAGAAATCATTATTGTAATTATTTCAGCACTAAAGGCTTTTCTCAGTGAACTTAATTTCAGGAACATAAAGACATTTTATTATCACTCCATTCATAAAACATTCCTACCCTCATTCATAAAGCTTCCTACCCTCAGTGTGAGAAATGTTTTAATTCTGTCTTTAGGCACATTTCTCAAACACATATAGAATATAATAAGCTGTAATATAGCAAGGGAAGCTAATTAAATTGGTGTACATTCTCACTAGAAAGCAGCCTCTCTAAGCTCAGTATCAGGACTGATTTCAGAGTGTAAAAGCACACAGAACAGTCAGATATGGATCTAGACCTTGATTAGATAAGGATCATCCAGTATGACAGCACACAGGAGGAATCCTAGGAAGAACATGAGGAAGAAGTTCAGGGGTTTTTTTTGCCTCCATTACAGTCAAAGATGTTTTCGAAATGGAAATTAAACACTTTCTTTTCAGCATTCTGAGTACTTCCAGGCCTTGTTGGCTTCACACTGACACAATTGAATCAATTTTCTACCAAGGATGGACTAAAATCAGGGAAAATAAGGTGTTCTGTGGATAGAATCATTTTTTATCTGACTTGAAATCATATTATAAGTGTGAGTTGTGGCCTAGTGTTCTGTATTAAAACGCAAAGAGAACAAGAAAAAGACTTTCTAGTATTCTGCCAAGGTCCTTACCAGTTGCATAGCTGCTTTTCCACCACTGGAAACATTCAAGGTCAGGTTGAATGGGGTTCTGGGCAACCTGATCTACTTGATGATGTTCTTGCTCACTGCAGAGCATTTGGTTTGCCATTGTAAGTTCCTTACAACACTATACGTGTTATTATTCTGTGATACTCTAATGTAGGTCTAAATCCCTCAAAAACTCATGTTCAATCTTATTGTGGAATATGTGTCTCTCACATAGCAACAGACTTTGTGAAATTGGTGATGGGCTTGATTTTCTTCTTAACCAATAAGTATGAAAGAAATCATAAGCAGTGACCACAAAAGCGCATCATATTCAGGAAGAATTAGGTTGGGAAATGCAAACATCCTCTAACAATAAGATAAGAGACATTAGAGAGAACTGATAGTTAGGCATTAAATCAGCTGGGGCACTGAATATCTGACAGCAAACTTTATATTGTATGAGGGGATTGTATTTACTGACAGATACAGGATTTCATTCTTGGGTTTGGGAATCTACCAAGAAAAAAGCACAGTGTTAAGTTTTTATGTTCCCTCACAAATTTAAATCATCAAGTATTTGAATGATTTTTCTTCTATGGTACTTCACTTCTGTGCTTTGTGACTAATGTGGCACATTAGATAATTACCTGCTTGTTTAGGTAGCATAATACCTTTTGCAAATATGACCTCAGGAACAACACTACTGCTAGTCTACTGCTGTCTGATCATACTAATCCCTAGTGACGTGAAAAAGATTATTTTTTTTTAATACTAGTCCTAGGAATTCCTAGGTCATCGTTCAGCCTTGAATCAGGACATTAAATACATGTGGAATAACTGTTCACTGCTTCCAGATCTCATTTGCGAAAAACGTCTGTTGTTACTTTTGTCACTCAGCAGCTGTGACTCCACAGTCTTGAAAATGTCCACAGATTTGGAAAAAAAACCCATGTTATACTTTAAAAGACTGAGTACTGCCATTCTGCATGGTTAATCAGATTTTACACACATCTGGGTTCTGCAGTACAGCCAGTCTGAGAAAAGTATTCATTCTGTCACTTCCTATTGATAAAAAGATAAATACAGGCAGGACAAATCCACTAGATACCTGTGCTCAAACATTAGTTTAAAGAAAATATAAATCCCTGCAGCAATAAATTTCCAGTGTTTTTTTCTATTGATAATACAATATAAACTAGAAAGCTCATAAGCAAATATTACTGTTTTCAGATAAGATTTTACTGGACATATTCTGTAAAAAACATTGCAAAAACATTCTTCTGTTTTAACTACTGAAGTTTCAATTTCAGTTAAAGAAACTAGACCAGTTCTGCCTGACCTCTTCAAATCTTAGCACAATTTAAACTAGAAGAGACTCAGTAGATCTCAGTAGATCTCAGTAGATCTCTAGTCCAGTACCTTGCCCAATGAAGAGCCAATTATGGACTCAGACCAAGTTGCTCAAGTCTTCATCCTGTTGAGGCATGAAAGGTGGATTCTTGGGCCAAAATGCTTCCTGTTATCTCCAGACTGAGAGAATCATGTTCAAGCTTGTCACTATCTCTCATCTTCCCACCACAGACCACTTTGAAGGGACAAGCTACTTCTCTGTCCCCTCCCATTTCTGCTTACGATGCCCTTGAGACCCCCAAATCTATTTCTTCTCTCAGTGGATCCAGCCACAATGCTGCAGCCTCTTCTTACAGGGCAAGGGCTTCAGCCCCTTCTTCACAGTTTCTGCTAATTTAGTTCCAGCTTATCTATTTTTAACTTGAATCAGAAGCCAAAATTTGGACACCATATCTCCATGCTGTATCCCAGCTTACAACATTGCAGGTGTTATTTGCCCTGCTGGCTACAGAAAACCTGTCTTTCACTCAGTTCAGTGCCCAGCAGGGCCCAGGAGTGCCTCTGCTGCTTCCTGGTTCTACCAGACCCTGAACATGGCTGCAGGGAACTGATTTTATGACTTGGTCTCCACCACAGATGAATATCACTGGGTCATTTGCAGTTGCTCCTTCTGCATATCCAGGCCTCCAGAAAGTGGTCTGGCACTGAAATGTATTTACTGGTTTCCCCTTGGAGTCATCAACAAACAATGGCAATGTTCTCCATTATGTCCTCTAGGACACTAATAGCCACATTGGATAGGACAAGTCCCAGGACAGACTCTGCATTGCACCATTTATTGTGGCTACTAGACCAATGTGGCCCTCTGAGCCCAAATATCTGTTTACTTGCTGTCCTCACACACAGACTGTGATCTAACTTGGACACAAGAACTCTCCTACAGTCAAGGTAAATATTATCTAGTCCTTCCATCTTTCTGAAAAACTGTCATTTATATACTGGGAAGCTGCGGTAAAATCTCAGTCAACAGCTCTCTCAGCCTGTCCTCACTCAGAAGGGCTCCACCCCTCTTGAATTGGCACACTCCTCTGGACCCACTGAAACATGTCCATGTCTTCCATGTGATGAGGACTCCCAGAGCTGGATGCAGTGCTGTAGCTGGGGTCTCACCAGAGCAGAGCAGATTGGCAGAGTCACCTCCCACAGCCTGCTGGCCATGCTGCTGAGAATACACTCCAGAACACAGTTAGCTTGCCAAGCTGCAAGTACACACCACCAGCTGCTGTCCAACCTTTCATCCACCAGTACTCCCAAGCTTTTCTTGACACAGCTGTTCCCAGTCCCTTCATCTCCCAGCCTGTGTTGATAATGACAACAGATGCCCCTTTTGAACCTCAAGAGGTTCACATGGGTACATTTCTCCAGCTTGTCCAGGTCCCTTTGGATGGCATCCTTTCCCTCAGGTGGGTCAGCTGTACCACCCAACATGGTGTCATCAGCAAACTCGCTATGAGTTCATTTTATGCCACTGTTTGTGTCACTGGTGAAGACATTAAACGGCACTGGTCCCTGGAGGTAACCTCAAGGAACACCGTTTGTCACCAACTCCATCTGGACATAAAGCCATTGTCCACTGCCCTCAGAATTGGGCAGTGCACTGTCCACCAAACAGTCTGCTCATCAAATCCATATTTCTCCAGCTTAGAGGGAAGGATGCTCTTGGGGTCTGTGTCAAAGTCTTTATAGAACAGATAGGTGGCATCCACAAATATTTAAATCCTGTTTTGTTCAGGCTTCTAATAAATTGAAATAAAAATTAATACATGTTTGCTAATTTTGTATTATGGCTTCCAGTGCTAAAGATTTAAAGAGTAACAATAATAAGTTCTTTAACTGATAATTTTGAATATATGTGGTACATATTGGTGTCCTTTGCTAATTATGGCTGGGTCAGAAAAAGCATACTGAATGCAACATTTCATGACACTACACTGACTCCTCAAGTCTTATTACAGAATCACAGAATAAATATGGTTGGAAAGGACCTAGTAGATCATTGAGTCTAACCCACAAACATCTACATACCTGAGCGATGGAAAACCAGAAAATATTCCCCTCCATGCCTGCCACTGTAGCATATCTGTTTCTATACTTCTGTCATTTCATGAAGTATTGTGCCAAGAAATCTTTTATGGAATTGTAACACTGAGAAGAGAGGAGGGTTCTCTTCATAGAGACCTTTCTTCTGTGTTCTTCACTGGGATGCAAATACCTGCAGGAGTTCCCAGGCATGTACTACACATGTGGAAAATAGAGATATATTTGTATTGGCTCCTCTTTCATTTTAGTGCTTGTACCTTTGTAAGAGCTAAATTGTAATGATTATGCAGACTGGGAAAATTGTAGCCATCTATTTATTATATTCATACATGGTAGCTAAACAGCTTATACAGTGAGTAAAAAGTGCTATAGTTACAAACAAACTATATTTCAATATGGAGTTCCATGTATCCTAGTTCTTATACTGTGTGCAGACAGATGTAAGGTATTTGGAAATTTCATTAGAAAAAGATAGGGATAACACATAATGAAAAGAGAGAGATCTTATCATTGACATAGTTTATCATGGAAAGGCCAGTGACAGCATTGCAGGATCACTGCTGTATGGAAATATGCTTTCCTTCACTCCGCCCTGCATATAGCAGTAAACAAAGGTTGCAACCTTTCTGCATGTTGCAGAAAATAGGCAAATAACAGTGCCCAGATGTGCGAAGAAAGATAATAAATGTTCACAGAGAACATGGTGGCTATTTCTAATTTTTGAAATACCTTAGACAAGACTCAGAAATAAAGTTCATTTGCTGACTAGGGAGTTATTGTTAGACAAACATTAAAAAGCAGTTTTATCAGTGCTCTATGTCCATTAAAAATTATATAAGAAGCAAAATTAATGCTCTGATGGTAGAAAGGGAAACACAGATTGAAGTGTGGCAAACTTTCTTGTCATTTACAAAAACATAAGGCAAGTTAAAAGTGCCTTGGAAATAATGTCTCCTTTATTACCTAAGCTACAAAAAGATCCTGATTCAGCAAAACATTTAACATACTGTTTCTAAAGTGTCATACTTTGATTAACAACAAGCAAGCACAATCCACAGAACATATTAATTATTACAAATACATATATTTAGAAACATAAAAAAAGAATAAAATATATGCACGTATCAGTACACTGATAAGTAGAGCACTGAGACTAAATAAAACAGGTAATAGGCAGATTTGCTCTTCCTTTTTTATTCACTTTAGTTCTTTGGCTTACAATTTATCTTCAGCAAAGCCCTTCTTAAGAATGCCTTTAATTAGTACTCTACAAAGCAATTGCTATAAATTATAGAAAAACAGGACCATTTAAGAGATTACTACTGTTGCGGCCCTCACATTCTTTAAGTTAGTAAGTGGAATTTGACAGTTAAGACAACTTGGCACTACCTAAGTTTGTTCAAATTACATCTCATTCACCAAACCATCTTAAATCCATCTTAGAACTTATCGAGCATTAAGAATAGAGTAGAACTAAGCAAAAGTACTTCCTTTGAACAAATAAAGGTAATAATTTTAAGATCTTCATAGTTAGCATGATGTTGCTAACTTTGAGAATAGAAGTACATTTTAACTTACATATTTTGCTTTAGAAGAAACAAAGGCACATATTAAAAAATTTAAGGTACTGACAAGGTACACCAAGCAGTGCATATAAGGATTTTAAAGCCTTTGTAGTTTAAATGCAAAACTAGTCTTCAATAGATGTAACTTCAGCAACAGATCTTTAAAAAACACATTGTATCATGAATGTCCAACTAGGGTGCTAGTGAGCTCCCTGATTTTAATTTTCATCACACAAGTAAACATACATGTGTTTGAAAAATGCATATATATAGCAAGCATCATGTCAATTTACATTCTTCATAGTAACTGCAGTGTTGCAACTCTGTATTTGTGAGTATTAATCTCTGGCACACAGTCACTTCCTACATTTTTTAATTGCTTGAAAGCAGTTATTATGGAGTAACTATGCTTTCTGAAGTCATACCCTGAAGCAGTCACTTCACAGAAGGAAATATTTCATCATCATCCCATAGGTTCTTCTTGTTTCTAAGAAGTACTTAAAGAGAGGTAGCTTCGTAACTCAGTAAAAGGGAACCAAATCTCTTCAAGTACAGGAAATGGCGATATCCCTTAAGACTTTTAGCTCACACATCTGAGATTTATAATAGGCAGCAATAATTAAAGGTGTATATTTTATTCACAGTTTTTGGGATTTATAAAATATCTTTTAAAAATTGCTGAAAAGAGTACCTCCTTTCAAGACAATCTGCAATGGGAGTAATGAGGTTGTTGGAAGTAAAACATAAGATGGGAATGTTAGACTGTTGCTGACACAGTAGATCTAGGCAGATATGGGTGAAATATCAAGGTTATTTCATACTAGACTAGAGCCAAAGAACTGTTGAATCTCCTGCATGCTTTTTATTTTTTATTTTATTTTGGTTTGGTTTATTTTATGAAAGACTCATTTAAGCAAATAGGACATATAACCAGGTCTAAGAGTCTTGGTCTGAGTCTAAATGTGAAGCAAACTGCTGTGGCACTATCCTCAAAATTACTGATGTTCAAAATAAGTGAAAAAGTAGTAATTGAAAGACATAAAAAAATTTAGCGTAGTTTATATATAACTCTAGAAGTGACAATTTAGTCTGAGATGTAGTGTCATATTAAGGTCATTAATAATCTGATATTTTGCTTACAGTAAAGTATCAGTTTTGAGTTTATACATCACTTGTTCAAAAGATAGATGGATCACTGAAAACTTCTCTGAGCTAACAAAAAACAGGTAGACTTAAATCCTGTTTTCAAATGAGGTTCAACCAATTTTTGTTTTCATGTCTTGTACATAAGTAAACACAGTTAATTAAAGCATCTTGCCTTACTGTCTGTTATACTGCAGCTGTAAAAGCTAGATTAGTGCATTTAGTCATAGCTCTGAGCTAGGGCCAACACTGCAACATTGCTTCAGGAGGCAATTTAGACAATTTTTGGGAGACATCTGTACAAGACAATGTGCTGTATCTATTGGAAGGAGGAAAAACAGTCTTCCCTTGGGCATCGTGAAGTCCTATATACTTTTGATCCCCTTCTCTGCCCCATCCCCCACCTCATATTTAATGCAAAAAAACCCCAACAACTGCATAAAAGCCTCAATTCAAGATGCTGTGACTGAGTGTCAGCCCACTGAGACAATATGGCAATTGTTCCTTCACTCCCAGGCAAGTTGTTATGAAAGATCACAATCTATCCTCACATAAGCAAAAGAGATAATTCTTAACATGTATTGAGGTATACATGACAACTGCATAAATAAGAGTTTTCTTTATGATAAAGCATTAATACTTAAATTTCACTTTCACTTTCAATAAAAAAAAAAATTATAAAAGCCAGAGGTTCTGCTAATTTAGTGTAGATTAGATTTTGACCTTAATTCACTGTTCTGTGCAGCATGTCAGCAGTACAGATGATGTTTCTATGAACCTTCTTATTACCATTCTAATTAACAGATTTATTAGTCCAAGGTATTTGCAAAATAGCAGTATTTGATTCTAAATATTTTACATTCCTTAGGTTTTTCAATGCTAGTTTTTTTCACTGTCACTTTTTAAATACCTTGATTGCAAGTGCACATTCAGTAACTGAAGGAAGAGACATATTCATTAATCTATTGTTATTTTATTTTCTCTGGGCAAAATTTTAGTCACAGCATGTCAGCATTTTTGCAAAGATATGGTGACAGAAAAGTATACGTGGAGGTGTGAGGTTGTTGAGAAAATTACATGAAAAAATTTTAGGTATTTTTTTCTTTTGAAAAACAACACCTCTGTTTTGGGAGACCGACAGTTTATCTAAATGAAGTGGCAAACACATGAAGCTCATATTGGAGGGGTGGGAATTTGAAGACAGCTTGTGAGATCTCTTGTTTTGGCTTATGCTAATATCTATCTCTATCCACAGTCCAAATTAAAACTTAATATACCAAATATTTTAATACACCAAGGAACTTGTAGCCTAAAAGGATAAGACAGTGGCCAGCATATTTGTAGATTTTGGACTATAAGACCATTGTTTTGAATTACACAGTTCAGAGTAATTAAGATGCATCTATATTGGTGTAATTCACCTCAAGTAATGTTAGTGCTTTAAGGAATGTGCTACACATGTTTTAGAGCTGAAATATTTCAAAACTAGACAAAAGGAATCCTAAATCAGCGGTCAGCTCCTTGTATTTGATCAATCACATGTGCTTCAATAGAACAATATGCAACTGAACAACAACCCACATAGGTCATTAAAGTGAATTATAATTACAATTCAAATAAAGCAAACAGGAAATGTGACAGCGGCACTGAACTGAATGTAGAACATCAAATGCACTAGTCTTTTTTTTTTTTTTTACTTCACTTTGTCTCTCTGAAGGAGGCATCTAGTGGACAATCTAAAATAACATTTTATGACAGTGGTAACTTTATAGGTTAAGCAGTGCTGGGTTATTGTATAATGAATAACAGCATAAAATTCAGATGTGCCTTGGTTCTTGTGAATTTATGACAATAAATATAAAATTCTTTGTGGGTAGATATTAATATCAAGATAGGAAAATAAGATTCAGGAACAGGATATTCGTTCTTATTAGAAGCTCCTTTTAGGCTTAAAATTATTAACTGAAGATGTAATTTTCGTATGGAATTCCAGTGTAGATTTGCAGTGTCAGTTTTTTGCAGCAAATCTACGTCAGAACACTCTTAGGGCTTGACCTTCTCTGAAACAGCTTATCCTCTTAGAACTATTACAGTGTATAATTCTAAAACTACTTCATGGGTGATGAATGACAGCATGACAAACTAATACACAGAAGTAAAAAATGTTTATCATCTGCTGCAAAAATAATGGTTGGAATTGGCAGCCACTGTGAACTCTCATTTACAACATAACAGGATTTGGGGCACCCTGCTAAGAAGAACAGTTTTAGATATTCCTGTTATTTGTTGATGGACGTCATGCTTGCTCCAGCTGTCAGGAACACAGCTGTTCTGTTTCCCTTTGAGTGATCATGCTGCTTATGCCCTCCAGCTAGCATGTTCTTTGATAAGGTCCAACCGAGAACTGTGAAAGAGTGGAATAGTAGGCTTCTAACAGTAAAATGCAAAAACAAATTTCACAACAAATTGCATTTTCACTGCTGCCTGATGTCACCCAATTAGAATGGGCAGAATTTGTTCTAGTACAATGGCTTGGAAGGAATCACAGTGAAATAGTTTCTTATGATTGTTAAAGCAATTTCAGGGAAAGTTCACTGCCTATTAAAGAAGAGGGTGTCATAATGTTCCACATAACTTATTAAAGATGACTAAAATAAAAGAATTACACCTAAAGAGATACATATTGTAACTTCATTTTTAAATGTATGAGGTCTGGATCTGATTGCATCAGTAACAAGGAAAATATTGATAAAAAATATTAAAACAGTTTTTATATTTTCCTTTTGGTTATTTGAAAACTTCTGAGGATTTTTTTCCTACTGTTTAAGAAATGCATGTTTAATTATTTAATCATGCAGTTTTAGATAAGTAATTGGATGGGTATTGCTGCCTAGATAAGCAGTTATCTAGATGTGTGGAGTATACTTAAGAACATGCAAACCATTAAAACAGGGACAAAACATAGAGGATGACTCATATTTTGATCTGAAACCAGCATGTGATGCTTACTGTGAAGAGAGACACCATATAAGGAAAAAACAAAACGGCTTCTGAATCTTCAATCTGAATATATTTTATAAATATTAAGTAAATGCTTCTTCAAAGGCCTTTCCTTCATGTCTTCAGTTTAATAGTATTATGATTTTAGTGAGCCAAAAAGTCACATTGCATGAACCAGAGCCAGTGTACTCATCCACAAGGAACATATCTTTGCGACTATTTCTGAATATACAATGATCTGAACTCCCTGGAAATAGTTCTAACTCATGCTTGTTTTAAAGAATTCATAATCATACTCTCTCAGAATAAGAATATTCATCATGTATAATTTTTTGCAGTAAAATTGATGAGCTTTACAGTGAAACCATACATCAGGAAGAAATAAATTATTTTCTCATTCCTGAATGTTCCAAACTTTCTACTGTGAAATGTCTTACCTTAAAATGAATTATCTAATCAAGATAACTTACAAGTTATCTCAAAGATAACTTACAAGTTATCTCAAAGAGCATTCTTCCTTCTCTTTTTCTGTCCTTTCTTTAAAATATTCTAAAAATACCTACTGTTGGATTAAAAATCTGAGTACTCCTACACTGTTTGGATTGAATAATTTATTTATTCTAAAAATTCTTATTTAAACATTTAATTAAAACCTAGCAAAATTCTTGAAATGAGTCTATCAGTCTAATAGATAAATGTCTTTTGAGGTTTCAAACTCTCTATTCAGATAACGGTAACAGCCATTTGATAAAAGTTCAGATGTTTGTGGCTTTTGATGTGTTTATTCTTAGCATTATTTCAGTTCATGGTATATCATTTTGAACTTAGTTCTCAAGTAGTCTACATTTATCTTGGCTTCAGACTATAATACTGAAGACTTCTATTGTTTCTACCAAACCTGGAAACTGCTGTAAAAAGAGGTTAAGCATTGGTGTATACATTACAAAAGTAGGTAGTTGCCAAAAGACTGTAGAGCACTGTGAACCTGAAGTTCAAGAACTGAGATACAGTGCTGAGGTTCAAAGACTGTGTGCTGCACAGAATTGCAAAGGGTTATAGTTAGAAGTAAGGAAATTCATCAGTGTAGGAGACGGTACAAATGCAAAGGGAAGGAAAATGTTTATAAAAATGACAACACTAAGATAAACATTGTTGCATATCTTCTAGAAAGCAAGACAGTGCTCTTTGACACATTCTGAGCATAGACTTTAAGATGACTCTGTCTCTGCCTTATTGCACCAAGATATAGTATCTCTGGTCTTTTATGCAGTTTCTCACTCTGTGCAATTGCTCATGCCAGAATAATGTGAGAGAATCATAGTCCATATTCAATCCTCCTTCCTGTCAGTACCTCTTCATTGCCTCTTCTGCAGATGCAGGCTTATAACATGCATGGTGCTGAGCTGCCAGGACAGTATTGAACAGTGAGGGGCAAGAGAAGATGCTCCCAACTGCCATCATGTCATCCAGCAGTGCCAAAGGCTGCCTCATTGGGAAGTCAGCCTTACAGAGATCGTGAGTCACCCTGCACTGTTTTTTGGTGTGACTCTAAGCAGTTACAAATCTATGCAGCTAGACAACACGTGAAGGTGGGACTCTCTCTTTGAAGGTGTCTTTCTGTTAACTTCTTCAATGTGTTATGGGTGCAATTTTCTTTGGGAATTATAAGCACACATATATTTTGAGATTTTGCAGAAAGTGTAACTTTATTGTCAGTATGTTCTCCTAGTCTAGACTTAGTTTCCTCATTACAAGTGTGGTGAACATGATTAATGTTATGATTTTCTCTCCCTACTATCTATGAAACACATAAAACTGAATCAAATCTCAAAAAAATATTTGCAGCTTTTACATAGTTGTGATGAAATTTTCTTGTAATTTTCTGAATGTAGTTTCACAATTTGTGCAGTATAAGAGTGCTGCAAAACCTCTGTCCTATTTCATAAGTAAAATAATTTTCACAGGATCTTTCCTATTTCTTGGGGAAGAAGGATAAATTGATGGGCATAACGTATGAAGGAGACTGTTTATGCGATTGTAGAAACTAAGTGCTCTCTCCCTAGTACACCTGCATTTATTCCTGAAGAGCACATAAAGATTTGGTCTAATGATAAACTGAAATATATAGACAATTGTTTCCACATTTATGCTTCAGTAGACATACAGTAGACATACATTGTTAAAAAGGAATAATAGTATTTTTTTCCATAACTTATCTACTTTCAAATTTCTGTTTTTTTTTTTTTTTCTGATAATAAGCATTTTAAATATTTTTAAGAAACACAGTTCTTTTCTTAATGGTAACTTATATAGATGTTTGCTAGCCCCTTAATGTTCTGTGTAAACATCATGTTAAATAGATATGGAATTAACAATCTGAGACTGTGTTGCCAAAGGCAAGTAGAAAAGATACCAAAATTCTTAATTTTCAACATAAACTATGAAGAAGTTGCTAAAGTTAAAAAGGAAGAAGAAAAGACATATAACCCTGCTCTCAAGATATGAAAACTGAAATTGAGCATGTAGATATCTTTCTACCTATTCAGCCAGAAATATCTGTTGGATTTTTTTTTAGTCTGCATGCACAATTCATTTCACATAATGATTTATGTCTTCTTCCTTCATGGATACTTCATTAATAATACTATGTAGATGAATAGCAGTATGGTCAACATCAATGTATAGGAAATGGTATCAGACTGTAGAAGTAGACATTTACAGGCTACTCACTAAACTAACAAGCTATATACAGGCACTGTGCAATTTGCAACCGTTGACTCTCACAGACATATTTACGCCCTTGAACCAAGTATGTGTTTGCAAAAGCACAACTTGTTTTTACCGAGTCACTGCATTTACACTGCTGGACAACAATAAAGTTGACATTCCATTGCAGTAACATTCAGCCAAGGAATAGTTTGCTTGAACCTGCCAGATTATTTGGCACATGAAACATCCGTTCTGCTTGTGTATCAAGACTGTCTACTGGCTGAATACCATGAGCAAACACCTTAATGAGGCTGCCTAGTTCTCAGAGTGCTGAGTTATCAGGAAGATATCTGCATTTATTCTCATGTATAAGACACAGTTTTCTCTGTAGATATCCTGACAGCTGCAATTCACTTTCTCTACCTCTACTCAAATTTGTCTACCCACATACTTATCTATCTGTCTATCTACCTTACTATGCATAGTGGACCATCTGCCTGCTTTTTCCATACGCTAGCAGCAGAAGACAAGTGAAATGTAATAAAGGTCATGCCATGGTTGTGAAGTTCAATAAATGCATAATTTATCAAAACTATCAAATGTAAAGACAGAATGTCTTGAGCTATAATAAAATTTTAAAGTTGAATGGAAGATACTAGATGTCGCCATACACTCACATCCTTAGAGAGCTGTGTAATACAAGAAAAAATGTATAGTATTTCAAAGTGCAAATAGTTCATGGTAAACATTCTCCACAGAAATGCCTTACTGTTATTACGTTAAGTCTTTATTATTGGAAGTTCTTTTCTACAACAAGAAGATAAATCTAACACTTTAGCATGTTTAGCAGCAGTTTCAGCATCAGTTGTTCACAAAAGATTAATCTACCTCCTCGGATTATTCATGAATTAATAAGAATGCTCCCCAAGTCCAAGCAGTATTATTGCTGTCAACTAAATGAGGTGCTCTACATTCTGATGAACTTCTCAGAAATTACTTTTTTGCAGTTGTGGGTTTTTTCCTTTGTGACGGTGTGCTTCATCCCCCCATCAACATGACCCTTATTTCCTGTAACTCTACTTCTGAGATAATGATGCAATAACAATACCTCTGGGTGTGATGATTGTTTCCTGCTGAATATGGATTCAGGGGAAACAAATAATAGTGCAATAGCCAAAGGCTAATTTGAGCAATACAATAAAGTGTAAGTCTCATATGTAAATATGACTACGATTGTCTTACCCCCATAAATATGGAGCAGCTTAAGAACCCTCTGAGTTCTACTGCATAGCAGTTAGCTGTACATCAGGATCTCCCCTTTGACAAGGATGTGTGTCAAGGATATTCATTTAGCTTGAGAGACTCCTTGCAAGAACAGATCCCTACTAAGTGACTAACAGCACAAAAAATTAAGAAGCTTGGTTAAGGTAATATTTAATATTAACTATGCACATATAGAGTCTCCTGACAGCTGTGTTTGACCTTGTCCTGCAGTAAACTGCCCATATAGTAAACAGTCTGGTGTACCCTACAATTTAATATTGTTTGAAAGTCTCACTTGCTGTTCAGATTTTCTTAAATTGCTGGTTTATATCAATAAATATATTACTTCTTTCATGCAAGTAAAGCCCACAGTTCTATCCATGACATTTTTAAAGGAAGGAAGGATCGGAGTCTCCATGCTTCATTTTTACTGTGCCATATCAGTTACTCTCTACTATGTTATTGAAACATTATTGAAACATAGTCAAGTACAATATTTACTTCTACTGGAAAGAAGATCAGAATAAAAACAAGATGCCATCTTCAAGAGAAGATCACTGTGAATCCTAAGCATTTGCATATTGCTTAATTGTAGTGGCATAATGAAAAAAATGGGGATTATAAACCCTGTCTCTCTAGTATAGAGTTAGGCTGAGTAGTTTTGTAAATTACTGATTCTTTGATTCCCTACCTTTGTTCCTACTTGTTAGGAAACAAGTCCAGTTTTCTAAAAATTGGCTTTATGCCTGCATGACTGAAAGTAATGTATCATATTAGCATTAGCATGTTAATACAATGAAAACTAATTAGAAATACAGCAAATACATGCTAATCCAGATAGCAGCGTTTCATTAACAGGGCAAGATACTTATGTTGTTTGTTGTCCTGCATTCATTTCAGTTGACAGTCTTTCATAAGTGAATTTCACTCAGCTCTACCTTCAGAAATTTATTCAAGTCTGGGTGGAAGCACTGTGATTTATTCCATCTTTTCCTGACTAGATCAGAAATGAAAACAGGAGCAATGGATCAAAGGGTCTCCTTTCCTCATTCTCAGGGTAAGTGATGAATGCTTCAAAGTATGATGAATGTTATTGTTACATCAACATTTCTCTAGCTACACTGCAGTGCTCTTGGTCTGTAAAAGGAAAGATTCACAAAATCAGAAAAGATAATTTTGTTAAGTGAGAGTAATCTTGATAACAAAACCACTTAACCACTTAGCTGGAGTGCATTGAGGATAACTTCTTAAGCGAGGTAATAGCCCCATTGGATGGACTCCAATAATGGACCTGATGATCACTAGTACGAGTTTAACAGTTATGTCAAGATTTGAGGCAGCCTGAACTGCTATGGTGATGCACCGGTGAAGTTCATAAGCCTGAGGGATATAGGTCAGGCAAAAAGTGAAATCACGACCCTGAATTCTAGGAAAGAAAATTCCATCTCTTCAATATGTTAATCATTGAACCCTCTTGGAAATGGTCCTAAGGGACAAAGGAGAGGAACAGAGGTGGCAAATCTTTACAAACCCTTTCTTAGAGCTCAGGAGCTAGTGATCTCCAGGTGCAAGAAATGATGCAAGAAAGGCAAAAGACCAGCAAGAATGAGTTGAGACCGGCTGTTCAAGCTGAAAGGCAAGAAGGAACTGCACAGGCAGTGTAGGGACATACATCCTGGGAAGAGGACACAGTGTTCCTGTCTGGTTGTGTAGAGAGGTCAGGAAGGCCAAGGTATAGCTGGATTCAAACTTGTCAATGGACACAAGGAAATAAAATAAGGGCTTCTAGAGGAAGGTGAAAGCAAGCAAACACACTCTGATGAGCATGGCTGGCAAGCTGGCAACACCAAGAGGTGGTTGATAACATTAAAAACTTTTTTGTCTGATAGTTGACAACTTCATTGAAAACACCTCTTCTCATACTCTCTAAGTTATAGGATCTGTGATGATTTACTCCCCTCAGGAGGGCAAAATCCCTCTTTCTATAAAAGAAAACCGTATTTGTGACCACTGGAGGCACCTGAACATACATAATTCTATAGGACCCAATGAGATGCAACCTGATGATTAGTCAACAAGCCACTCTCCATATTGTGTTTTGCTCCATATTTGAAACATCCTGTCAGCTAGATAAAGACAGGTGAATGTAAGAAAGAAAATATTGCACCCATATTGAAAAAAATCTAAAAAGGATGACCTTGGGAACTACTGAGTTGTCAAAATTACTTGTGTGGCTAGGAAGATCATGGAACATGTCCTCTAAGAAGATATGCTAAGGCACATGGAATACAGGAAGGTGATTCAATAGAGCCAGCATGGCTTCACCAAAGGTAAGTCCTGCCTAACTGAAAGTCCTTCTATAATGGAGCGAGTACCTTAGCTGTCAGGGGAAGAGCTGTAGATACCATCTGTCTGGGCTTCTATAAAGCCTTTGACACAGACCCCAAGAGCATCCTTCCCTCTAAGCTAGAGATGTATGGATTTGATGGGTGGACTGTTTGGTGGACAATACAATGCCCAATTCTGAGGGCAGTGGACAGTGGCTTTATGTCCAGATGGAGTTGGTGACAAACGGTGTTCCTTGAGGTTACCTCCAGGGACCAGTGCCGTTTAATGTCTTCACCAGTGACACAAACAGTGGCATAAAATGAACTCACAGCGAGTTTGCTGATGACACCATGTTGGGTGGTACAGCTGACCCACCTGAGGGAAAGGATGCCATCCAAAGGGACCTGGACAAGCTGGAGAAATGTACCCATGTGAACCTCTTGAGGTCCAAAAGGGGCAAGGGCAAGCTCCTGCATCTGTTGTCATTATCAACACAGGCTGGGAGATGGAGGGACTGGGAACAGCTGTGTCAAGAAAAACTTGGGAGTACTGGTGAATGAAAGGTTGGACAGCAGCTGGTGGTGTGTGCTTGCAGCTTGGCAAGCCAACTGGGTTCTGGAGTGTATTCTCAGCAGCATGGCTAGCAGACCGTGGGAGGTGACTCTGCCAATCTGCTCTGCTCTGGTGAGACCCCAGCTACAGCACTGCATCCAGCTCTGGGAGTCCTCGTCACATGGAAGACATGGACATGTTTCAGTGGGTCCAGAGGAGTGTGCCATAGAATTCAAGAGGGGTGGAGCTCTTCTGAGTGAGGACAGGCTAGGAAAGCTGGAGTGATTCAGCATTCAGAAGAGAGGGAAACTATATTGCGGCCTTACAGATTTTGAAGAGACTCTATCATAAATGTGGGAACAGGCTTTTTAGCAGTGTCTGTGGTAAAAGAAAGGGTAATGTTTTGAATATGGAAGAGGAAAGAATTTGTCTAGATATGTCAAAGGATTAAACTCTGAGACAATTAAACTCTGAGACAATATTAAAGTATTTGTACAATAAGAATGGTTAAATAGTGGCACAGGTTGCCCAGTGTGATAGAAGTTTTTCCAGCCTTGAAGACATTCAAGGTGAGGTTTGATGCAGTCTGTGAAACCTGATCTATTTGGAGATGTCCCTGCTAATTTCATGTTTGGTTGTGTAGATGACCTCTCAATGTCCTTTCTAATGCAAAGCATTCTGTGACTACACTATGATTCTAATATTGAACTTGGGGCTGTATATTATTTACCAAAGTAACTCAATCTCATGAACTGCTGATAACCATGGGAAAAGACAAGATGAATTCAAAGGAAAAGGAGTTTTGCTTCATTACTATACCTCTGGCATCTGCAGAACAGTACAGAATATGTGGAAAATAGCTATCAGATTACAGTAGGTGAGTTTTCTGAGTAGTCATTTAGTTCCCATCTGAATTTCAAAATACTCTGCAACAGCAATATAAAGTTCCGGGAAAAGGATTCCAGATAAATGAGTACTAATTGGAGTGGCCTTCTAGTAGATATTCTACACAGTTAACCATGTGGTTGCCAGAGGACAATGTGAGAGACAGCTGTTGTCTGCTACCATCTGCAAAAAAGCCCATACTACCTAATCCGTGTGCTGCTATTACAGAGGAGTTACACATTTATAGAGAATAAAGCAGTGAATAACACTGAAATGGAAGTCTCTCCTTTCTGAATCCTGCTTGAAGTGGTTACCCCCTACTCATGTAAGTGGAGGGGACAATCTGTGTATAAGAGTCTTGATTTGCTATTACTGAACTGCTAAAAGGATAAGGCAAGCTGAGCAGGAGGTGGAGCTGTTTTGAAGGCTTTCATCTGGTTTCCAGGGAAACCCATTTTTCAGTTATTTGCACGTTCAGCACATCTGGTTCATTTGGACTCTGGCTTTTTGAAAGTGATGAATGTGTCATGGGAAAAATGAATGGAAAAATAATTTAAGGAATTAATGGGATGGAAGGAACATAGAATTCTTTTTAAAATGCAGCTATGTTTTCCCTCTCTTATTTCTCCCTTCCTTTCCTTTTTAAATGCAAGCTTTTGGATAATACTTGTCCCACATTTTACAAGATCTCAGGACAGTCAAGGAATTTCAGCATCTTAAATAAAATAATACATTTTAAACATGTATTTATGTGTTTCAGCATCACTATCAGAAATATTGATTGTTGACTCAAGTCAGTACTACAAGAGGCAACATGGACAAAAGAGGAATGAAAATTTAAACAATATAAGCATGTACTTGTTTATACAGTGACAGACAACTTTCTATTATTGTTAAAATAGAAACCATTTTATTTTCGAAAGAAGAGCTACACTGAACCATTTCTGATAATCTAGATATATATGCCTGAGGCATACAAGAGAATTTTAGGCAAATATTCTCATATGAGGACTTCACAGTAAAAGGTAGTTTGTGTTACACTAATATTACATTATCTAGACTTTTTATTGCAAATACTGATTTTAATTAACCCAAATCACATTTCAGTAAATGGGAATTTTCTAGTCTACTACGACAGCTTTTGTCTCAGATGCTTAATGATCTTTTCTCACAGCATAGTATAGAGTGCATTACAGAGTTCTGTTGCTGTGTGTGCACAGTACCGGGCAAGGCAAGAAGCACAAAAGAGGCAGAATTTGAGACTGTTATGTTCCTATTATGGAAAATGAAATAATATTTTATGAGAAATGAGAGCTTCTAAAACCTACTATTATTCGATAAAAAGAAAATACCCATAAAAAGTCTATGGCTATATAGACACTACAGAGATTTTAGTAATTCACTGGCATTAAACCTTTTATGCATGCTGAGTCTTCAAATACATGTCTATTTCCTGGTTTTGAAAATCTTGACCTGCAAAGAGGTAACTATATCTGAACTCTATTTCCATAATTGGGCATAAAAAAGAGAGATCTGGAATATGCTGATGTGTGCTGTAATGTCTAGGAATACACTGTTCATTTTAAAATGTGAATTTCTTTACATTAAGATTGCAGTTATTAACTATTTATTCCAAACATGACACTGAGTAAAGGAAAGACAGACTCCTTACCTAATGGTATCTGCAATCTGTAGCAGGTTTATCAGCCTAAGGGATATTGGCCAATGATATCAAGCCCGCGTAAAACTGAGCTGAAAGACTCATAGATGAAAGTTTGTAAAATTTTTTATTCTTTGGTTTGCTTTTGTTTTTTAATTGGTAAACAATCATACATTAAGTAGCAAATAAGTAAAATGAAGAATTAAAAAAAATTGTACATACTCATGATAATCAGACATTTACATTACAGTCACAGTTATTTACTATCATGGTGTGATATTTATGTATGTAATTTATACTTTATGTATAAATATGTTGCCTTTCTTTGCCATGCCTTTTTTTTTCCTCAATTTTTAGTTTTCTGAATTTGTTTCATTGTTTTTCGTGAAGTACAGGACTGGATGAGTATGAACTATGGCAGAAAATGCTGCAGAAAGAGTATGTAAAGGATTGTTCTGTACAACATTCTACCCAAAACTATGAAATGTTTGTAAAAGAATAAAAAATCTAGAAAGAATAGCATTGTTCTGGGTATGGTTAGCACAGGGTTAATTTCCACAGCCAGCCTATCCAGGTGGAAATAGTGATGGATATTCAATACCATGCTGGTGTCACGCCTGGTGTCAATATATATTGGGCCTGATCGGTGGAGCATGGGCACTTTCAAGCAGCAGCAGTGCACGTTTGATCTTTTTCAGGCAGCACAGACTGTCTGGGTCCAGCACGGTGTAGCAGTGAGCAGTGCTTGTGCATCACCTGCTCCATTATTGATACTGCTTTTGTTTTCATTTTTGTTGCTGAAGTAAATTCTCCTTATCTTAACTGTGGGT
This sequence comes from Upupa epops, assembly GCA_013397515.1. Taxonomy (NCBI): domain Eukaryota; kingdom Metazoa; phylum Chordata; class Aves; order Bucerotiformes; family Upupidae; genus Upupa; species Upupa epops. The sequence goes on along the minus strand of VZRI01012756.1, from coordinate 121,353 downwards.
TTGAACCATGACAGGTAGTTATTGAGGAAATACAACCTAGAACGTCAAAATAAAAATGTTAATTTAGTACTCTTTCCTAAAATTAGTACATTAATTGGCTGCATGAAAGGTTTGTTATTACTCTTGCTATATCTTTTTTCAACTGAATATTGTAACAATCAAATAGATCCAGAGAATGGTCAAGAACATCATAGGCAAGAAGAAAAGCTTCTATAGGTATATAAATGAAGAAAAGGAAAAGGAAAATAAGGGAAATTGTGCCCTCTCCCTCTCTCTCCCCCCCCCCCCCCCCCCCCCGCCACACC
>VZRI01012756.1:3494-121031 GCA_013397515.1 Upupa epops | reverse complement strand
CCCCCCGGAACTAAACAGTTGACCTGTTAAGATGAAATACGGAGAAGGCTGAGGTGCTCATTTTTGTCTGTCTTCACCAGAATGCTCTCAAACCATGCCACTCAAGTCATGGAATTCAAAGACTGGGATTGTGAGAAAGAAGTGCCACTCGTGGTAGGGACAGATCAAGTTTGCAACTATATAAAGAACTTGAGGTTCACAAATTTGGTTCTGGCTGCATCTGTAAAGGATAAGTGCATTTATAAATATGTTAATAAAAGGAGGGACAGGGAAAATATCTACTCCTTCCTGGATGAAGAGTGGAACACAGTAATTGAAGACAAAGAAAAAGCTGAGGTATTTAACACCTTCTTTGCATCAGTCTTAGAAAAACACTTGGCTATCCTCAGGTAGGCTTCTGAGTTGGTAGATAGGGATGGGGAGCAGAATCTCCCTCCTGAAATCCAGGAGGAAGAACTTAGTGACATGCTGTGCCACCTAGATCCTAACAAAGTCTATGGGTCAGGATGGGATTCATCCGAGGGTGCTTAAGGAGTTGGTGCAAAATGCTAGCTAGGCTGCTCCCAACATTTACCACCAGTCTAGGATAACAATGGAGGTCCCAGATGACTGGAGGTTGGCCAGTGTGATGCCCATCCACAAGAAGGGACAGAAAGAGAATCCAGGGAACTAAAGAGAATCCAGGGAACTACAGGCCAGTCAACCTGTCCTTGGTGCAAGGATATGAAGTAAATCATCTTTAGTGCTATCAAGCAACAGGTACAAGGCAACCAGGGGATCAGACCCAGCCAACATGGGTTTATGAAAGTAAGACCATGCCTAACCAGTCTGATCTCATTCTATGAATGAGTGACTCACTAAGTGGATGAGGGGAAGGCTGTGGATGTGGTCTCCTAGATTTCAGCAAAACTTCACACACAATCTCCCACAGCATGCTTCAGAAAAATGTCAGTTCATGGCTTAGATAGGTACAACCATCTCTGGGTTAAAAGCTGTCCAGGTGCAGAGAGAGTGGTGCTACATCAAGTTGGTGTCCAGTGACCATTGGTGTCCTGCAGGTTTCAGTGCTAGTCCCAGTTCTATTACACATCTTTACTGATGACCTGGATGAGAGGATTGAATATCCCCTTAGTAAATTCACAGATGACACCAAGCTGGGAAAGAGAGCTGGGTGATGAATGTATTGAAACCAGCTCTGATGTGAAGGACTTGGGGGTGTTCATAGATGAGAAGCTTGATGTGAACATGAAAAAGCAGTATGCCCACATGGCCAGGAAGGCTAATGGCATCCTGAACTGCATCAAAAATAGTGTAACTAGTAGATCTAGAGAGATGATCATTCCACTGTATTTGGCACTAGTGAATCTCATCTAAAGTATGTGTTCAGTTTTGGGCACCTGAACACAAGAAAGGCATTGAGATGCTGGAGCATGTCCAAATAGCTACTGAAGGATGTGGAGTACAGACCTTAGGTGGAACAGCTTAAGGAACTAGGGTTGTTTAGTCTGGAGAAAAGGAGGCTGCGGGTACATGTTGTACTCTACAGCTACCTGAAAGAAGGTTGTAAAGAGATGGGGGGATTGTTCTCTTCTCTCAAGTCCCTAGGAAAAGAACAAGAGGAAATAACCTCAATTTGTGCTAGTGGAGGTTTAGCTTAGCCATTAGGAAAAAATTCTTCAAGAAAGAGTGGTCAGGTATTGGAATAGGCTATCTGGGGAATTAATGGAGTCACCATCCCTGGGGGTGTTCAACAAACACGTAGATGTGGCACTAGGGAATGAGGTTTAGTGGGCATGATGACGTTAGGCTGATGATTGGACTTGACGATTTGTAGGTCTCTTCCAAAGTTAATGATTCTATGATTCATTGATTCTGTGAACCAGCAATATGTCAGTGCAGCCAAGAAAGCCAACCATATCCTGGGCTGTGTCAGAAGAAGTGTGACCAACAGGTCAAAGGAGTTGATTCTTTCTCTCTTTGCTCTTGCAGGATGTTACCTATTGTTCCAGTTCTGCAGTCCCCAGTATAAGAAGGACATGGAACTGTTTGAGCCAGTAGACAGGAGGGCCACAAGGATAATCAGAGGGTTCGAGGACCTCTCTTGCAAGGACAAATTAAGGAAATTGGGGCTGTTCAACATGTAGAAGAGAAGGCTCTGGGGGGACCCTTTAGCAGCATTTCAGGGAACCTATACTAAAGCTAGTGAGGGACATTTTACAAGAGCAGCTAGTGATAGGACAAGAGGGAATGGGTTCAAGCTAAAAAAGAGTAGATTTTAGGAATAAATTCCTGACTATGAGAGTGGTGACACACTGGAACTTGTTATCCAGGAATGTTGTGGTTCCCCTCCCTGGAAATATTTAAGATGAGCTTGGCAGTGTCCTTGGCAACCTGGTCTAATGGCCCCAGTGGCAGGAGGGATTGGAATTAGATAATTTCTAAGGTTCTTTCCAACCTAGGCCCTTCTATAATTCTATGGAAAGGAAGTCTAGATATCACCTAGATATCGTCTAGTTTAACCTACCTGCTAGAGTATGTTTAACTAAAGGTGGTTGCACAGGATCACATCCACATATGTTTTGAATGTTTCCAAGAGGGAGATATCCACAGTCTCTGTAAGTCTGTTTCAGTGGTCTGTTATCCTCAAAGTAAAGAAGTTTTTCTGTGAGTTCAGATGGAATTTCTTGTGTTCCTCATCCAGATTGTTGATGAATATACTGAATAGGACTGAATGCTAAGTAACAACATCAGACAAATGCCTACAACTAGACTCTGCATCTCTGACCACAACTCTCTGAGTTCTGTCCTTTAGGAGTTCCTGATCCACCTCACCATCCAGTCATCCAATCCATACTTCTCCAGCTTGTCTTTCAGGGTGCCATAGGTTCTTTATTCTTTTACTATGAATATCACAAAGTGCAGGCAAAATATTCTGCAATTAAATTTTTGAATGGGAATTTTGCAAAATCAGTATTCTTGAGTTAAATTATGATATATTATTAAAGTTTTACTGACGAAATATGGATTTTCTTGTGATTCACATACACCACATAAAAGCTAAGTAGCTTTGAGTTAGAATTATAGTTTATATAAAACAGAGAAATTCCTTTATGTCTAAGAATATACTTCTGAAAGCAAAATTTTCCATTCTTCAAAACCTGATCTAACTAAGTTTGGAAAGTAGAAAAGCAGTAAATATGGTGACCCTTTATTAATATTTTTACAAAATTACATTAGACAGCAGGTACAGACTTTAAATTGTCCTTACAAAACTTTTAATTATCTTGTAGGATGGTACATTTGCATGATGTAAATGAACTACTCAGTGTGTGAAATTGGCTAGTAAATAGTTCTTTTTTCACATAATAGATATAAGAGTATGCTATTTTCGTGAACTCTTGTGGTTTTTTTTAATGAGGTTTCATCTGTACTGCTAATGTGCATATGAATCAGCCATTTTTCTCAGTTTTATATCATCAGCAAACTTGCAGAGGATACATTCTCTCTGTTCTTACAGGTCATCTATGTGTATGTTGAACAAAACTGGACTCAAGTACTGATCCCTGGGAAACATCAGTAGCTATGGGTTCCAACTTGATTGTGTCACTGATCACAACCCTTTGAGCTCTGTCATTCAGCCAGTTCTCAGTGCACCTTGTTGTCCATTCATCCAATCCACACTTTGTAAACTTCCCCATGACAATGTTACAGGAGACACAGTGTCATTCACCAAATGGGAATAATTTTGCTTGATGTCTTTCAGTGAACTGTAAGTGCTTGGAGGTTGTTAGAACTGAGCTCTCCTAGATATTCAGATTCTGTGAAATTGATAAGAAAGTCCTCAAAGACCTCACAACATTGAGCAAGAAAGCAAAAATTGTGTATATATTTAAGGTTTCTAAGCAAAAAGTAATCAAACCTATACTTACAGAATGCTGAATTTGGAATGACTTTACTAACTTAATAGATGTTCCTTGGAATTATACCATTTACAGTCCTCTGAAGTTAATAATTTGCTGCATAGTGGTATTCATAAAAGCCAAGAAAATGCTTATCAGAAGGTATGTAGCAAGAAGAAGATAGAAGATGTCATTTTTGTGTTATATAAAATCTTGGAGTACTCCTACTGCAAACACTTTATGCAGCTTGTTCTTTGCATCTCTAAGAAGATAAAGCAGAGATAATAAAGGTACAAGCATTAATATAAGAGAGAGAATAGAGCTTAAAGAGGAGAGACTAAGTCTGTAGCTCTTTCATTGAGGAGGCAGTGGCAGAGACTGGATATAACTGTAGTGATAATGAAGCATAAGGTAAAGACAGCACTGCTGTTTACTATATAATAGAATTGGGGGGAAATAGGAGGAAGGTATCAGTTTCAGCATAAAAGCAGTGATGAACTTTTGGAATTTCTTGATATAGAAGATTATTAAAGCAAATAGTATCAGCAAGTTTGTAAAGAGATGAGATAAATTTGAGGCAAATTGGTAAATTAATGCCAAACATTAGGAATGTACATGTCCTTTAACATCTCTAATTCTATGAGTGTAGGTATGGGACAAGCATACCTACATGAAAGCTAGTTTTACAAGGGTCTCTAGTGACAGGACAAGAGGCAATGGTAGGAAAACAAAACAGGGTAGAATTAAATTATTAGGAATAACTTCACCACAAGGGTGATGAAGCATTTGAACAGGTTGCCCAAGGAGGCTGTGGATGCCCCATCCTTGGAAGTGTTCAAGGCTAGATTGGATGGGGCATTGAGCAACTTAGTCTGGTGGGAGAGAGGTATCCCTGCCCACAGCAGAAGAGTTGGAACTAGATGATCTCAGGGTCCCTTCCAGCCTAAACCATTCTATGATTTTACAATTATATGTTTCCCAGGGAGAGAACTAGAAGTCAAAGTTGCTAATCACTCTACTCTCCATCATGTTTGCAAAGTAGTGGCAGTCAAATACCTTCAGTGACTGAGGAAATGGGAAACACCACAGTCATTCTTAAAAAATGCAAAAAACCCAAAACATTCTGGGAGCTAACAATCAGTTAACCTCACCTTCATGTTTCGTAAGATCAAGTAGCACATACTCTCAGAAGACACATAGGTTTTCTTGTGAGACAAGGAGATAATTAAAGACAGGCTATATGGCTTCACAAAGGGTCGACCATATCTGGTTATTCTGGTGTCCTTCTAAAACTGACTGGCTATATATGTGGACAAGGGAGGAACTACTGTTGACAGCTACCTAGACTTCTGTAAGGCATTTGGTACCACACATTCTGGCCACTATATTGGAGAGATTTGGATTTTATAGATGGACTCTTAGTTGGATAAGGATTCCAACACTGATAAGCTTTTTGTGTTGCTACATGTTCTGTGTAATATATTTCAAGTATGGTTCATCAATTTTAAGGTTACCGTCATTGACCCCACCTGCTGCTTCAACCCCAACAACCACAGGCACTGCAGAAACTCCTCTACACACACTAGCATGGGCCACAGACACCTCAGCAACTTTCCATCCAGTGATGCCTGCTTAGACTGCTCCAGTGAACAAGTCAAGGTCAACATCACAGATCTATTTCTAAAACACAATTACTCTCTTTCTTGTTTTTGGAAAACAATAAACAAAGAAGAAAATCTGCTTTATTTTAGCATACAGAGTGCACTATTTTTCTATAGGCATGTTCAACATATGTTTGATGCTTCTTTCAATTTACCTCAACTAGAAAGGAAAAATATATTATACTTTGCTTATTGTTAGTATTTTTAACTTCTTTGGTCCAAGGTTAGACTGAATATAAAAGGCCTATACAGTTTGTACTTTTTTAAGAATTTCCTATGGAAACTTGTTGATATTGTTGATATGTAGTATAGGTTTATGGAGGATGCTTTTCTGCAGTAGCAAAGCTAAATATTTTCCTGATTGACTTTCTCTACAAGCTTAAGATTTCTTAAAAAAATAAGTCAGTAAAAATAGAATTAGTCTACTAATTTGTATTATGAATGCTATGAAATAAATACAAAGCAACCTACACAAAAAAATTCTAAAGAAACATAGCTTCAGTCATCTTTTAGTATCATTACATTTATATAGTGCCATACATGTGATATTGAATAAAACATTAGCATCAGAATGCAGTTTGATACTTAAATAGCCTAAAAAGTCTTCAAAATTCCAGAATTTTCAATAAGATGAAGATGAATTAGCAATGCAAATATAAAGCATAGTGCTTGTGATTGGACTTGTGATTGTAAAGATTGAACAAAATCCTTTTTTTTATAAAGAACTGACTGAATTTCATTTGCCATATAATAAAAAATTTCCCCTGAAACTCCGACTAGGCAAAGTACCTTGAAATAGAAAAAAAAGGAATTTAGGAATAAAAAAACTAAAGGAAAAGTTCAGCTCACAGTTCCATGCATATATGTTAATGGTAGCTAAATTTAAATTCATTGAAAAGAAAAAGCTACACAGCACACTTGCGTGTGCCACTGAAATATGGAGCTGTGAAGTAAACAACTCATTTAAACTATGGTGGTTGTCATTACCATCTATTGTTCAACTATAATTTTGATCTCAAGAGCTGAAGTGTATCTCACTATGTAGGAATGCAGAACTGATAAAGCGTCAGGTTGTATTTTGGAGATCTTGTCTTTAGTGAAGAACAAGGGAGAATTTCTCAAACAAAACTCAATTTGATCTGGGATATAATGTACAGTTAAATATCATGAATTTTTTTGTAGTCTTTGTATGTCAACCATGTAACACAGAGAATCAGGAACATGAAAGTTCTGGAATTTAAACAGTCTTAATGATTCTAATTTCAAAGCAGAAAGTTGCAGCACATGATTACTGATTGTTGATTTGTGCTCAACAAATCTCAATATTACTCACTTTTTATTGTTTTAAATTTTGTTTTCAGAGATCAGATTTCAGAAGAGAGGATACACATTAGTATTGAGAAAATACCATAAAATTATCAGTGAAGTTGAAGAAAATATGCTGCCATGTAATATTTTTTTTGATAAACTCATTTTCAAAAGAGAAGAAGCACCTGATCATTTCACAAAGACTGATGTGTCTTTCAAGGTATTTCTGAATTTACAGTATTTTCTTTGTTACGTGTAGCAGAAGGATCAGTGTTTCACAGTATTTCTTTTTTAAAAAAAACAAGAGCTAAGCAAAATATTACCTACACTGTACATATCTTTTTAAAAAAATCTAATCTATCAAATGCTTTTCTAGGACAGAAAGAACTGGAAAAAAAGAAGTTATTTTGTTATTTGATTATTTTGTCTGGATTCCTGCTAATTTGATAGCTCTGTGCTTTCCGTTGCCATTTTATAATTAGAATAGCACATTCTCCAAGAACAAAACACTTATTCATCACATCTATAATTTTGATAAACTGAATATTAGACTTCTCATTCACATTAAAAAATAGTGTGCAAAAATCACCTCTACAATAAGAGAAAAGAAAATCTAGTACTTCCATGGCTGCAGATCTTTTCTTCATCTGAATGAAAGATCTGGTTAGGAAGAGAGCAGAATGACTTTTAAGTCGTATTTGCCAACCATTTGCAATTTAGGAATACTTCCTCTACTATGTCAAGACTCATAGTTCTCTGAGTTTCACAGACCAGTACTTTTCTCAGCTCCAGGAAGCACACTTTAAAGTGAATGGCAGCTTCTTGAGAATAATGCAATAATAAGGCAAAATGCGGTATAAAATTTGCAGCTAACAATTAACCACATGCACATTAATTCTCACCTCTCTCTTCTCTCATGAAGAGGTAAGTACATAAGCTATATACATAATGCTCTGAATTTTGAAGTTCATGTCTCCGTCTGGCCTGATGGGAACTGCTATTATATAGCTGAGTTACTCGTGCCAAGGTTTTGAGCGTTGTGCTTTTCCAGTTGGCTGTATCTTGAAGAATTTTACAGAGAAAATAATTTACTGTTCTTTATTGTTATTCATTAGTGACTTTGTATGTCCTTTAAATCTCATTTTAAAATGTCTTGTACTTCCTTCTGTTGCTGCTCTGCAGATAGCAGCAAAAACCTACCAGGCTACTAGTTTCATATAACTTTTCTACATATTGAGAAAACATTTGTGGGCTTTTACACAGAGGAAGGATGGGATTTGGGACATTTTCTCTGTAGGCTGATTAAAACTCACAAATGACAGAAGTGAATATGAGAGTAAAGTTTCGATTACAATTTGTTACAGTTTTGGTAAGAAGCCTCAGTAAAGGTCATAAGACCATTAGGTTGCCTGATGGCCAAATCTTAATCTAGAAAAAAAATGTAGCCTAAAAAAATAACTGAAGACTTGTTGCAAAATACAGAACCTCTCTCATTGCTCAAACAGATGACAAAATCCTAGATGAATTTTTCCATTAGATAATTTCAAGTTCCTGTACAGATGATTTAAAAGACAAATTCAAGAGAACTTATGGCTGGTTTTACGATATATTTCTCATGTACAACACTTTCTTTTTTGCCTTTAGATGGGTTTTAAGCACAGAAATGTTACAAAATTTTGACAGAAACCTTCCTTTACTCAATCAGCCATGGAATAGTTACTATTGTGTAACAGAGCTATAAAGATAGGAATTTGTGCATGTACATCACAATTAAAATAAACAAAAACATAGCCAGAATAAAAATACAGGCAGTGTATTTGCTACATGAATAAAGTTAACTAACAGCAGAAAATATTAACTTATTTCTGTAAATTCAAGTCATTGCAACATTCATGTTCTAAGTTTTCAAGATAAAGATTAAATTATTTTTGTGTGGTTTACAATTGACACCAGGTGTTGTTGATTTATCTCATGTCATCTCAAGGATATAGTGTAGTGAATCATCTCTTTATTAGCTATACTAGTATTAAAAGTTAATCTAAAGACTCTATCAGTTAGTTTCCCACAGATGCATAAGACTACCTAGAATCAATTAGCAGAAGCAAGGAATCAGCAAGCAATGTAGGTAAGCAAATGTTTCATCCACAGAGCTTGCAGAGAGAAAAATCTACATATGTGTAAGATACTTTTTACTAACAGGCATTTGACATGAAAATCAATAAGGTCCAATTTTCATTGTTGTGCATCAGAGTTCTGGTAATATGTTCTTAAGAAATCATTGATACTAAATCTCATTACTAGATGATAACAATCAATTATTTTAATAGATTATGGTAGAAAACATGGTCTACTACTTTAAAGATACATCTATTATGTTTTATGCATGAACATTTAGGCTATTTTCTCATACAATTCAACTGGAAATTTCAGATTGCATCAGAAGTGTTGATGTACTTATTTGGGGCAAATTTTATTTATACTTTTATGGTAATATTATGTGGTAATACAGAATGTCTCCTCAGACTTCCTGCTGGCAGATACCATTAGAAGATAAAATATAAACATCCAAGCTGGTTATTTTCCTATAAAAGCTACCAGAAAAGAGGGAAGTGCAGAGATGAGGTGGACTAATAATAAATAAGGGAAGAATGAAATAATTGCTATTAGAAAAGTATAAAACCTTACTATTTCTAGGTGAACAAAATTCCCATTAATATTCAAATTTCTGACAGGTACAAGAAAAAGAATCTACATTGGCAGTAGCCAGTACTATGCAACACTGAAACATGTAATTTACATCTTAATGAAATTAAACACAGTATAATAGCCTAGCTTCTGGGCAACAATACTATTAAGTTTACTGTAGCAGATTATGACATCATCCTAAACCCCAGGATACATTTTCAAGCATGGTAATATCCTTGTCATTTGTACTACTTTGTGGTTAGTTTTATGTACTTCATTGCAAGAATTATATTCTTCAATGGCTACACATACCATCCTTCAGAATGACTTTAGAGTATCTGTGAGCAAAATTAATGTCATTTAGAAAAATAGAATTGATGTTACTGAAGGGGGAAAAGCACTCAGAAGTTAGTGATGGGCTTGGTAGGACTCAAACCATACTTGTTATATTGCTAATAAGTGTGTAGTAAGTGTCCTTTATTTAATATGTTACACACTTTGTCAACACATGCATCTAAAATGTCTCTGCTTTTAAAATCCTACTGGTATAAAACTGCTTATTAATTCCCACTGAAATTAATAGATGGGAACTAAGAGATTACGATGCAAGACAATTAAAAGTTCTTGTGCACCAAGAATCTGCTGAGTACCCTGGATGGAAGTGAAAGCCTTTCCTATATGAAAGTAGTAATACAACCTCACCTACAAGAAGGTTCTTTGTTAATCATACCTCCACCAGTGATTGACTAAGCTGCTTACTGTTTTGGACTACGCTTCTGTGATGATCTGTCAAAAGTAGTTCCACAACATGATTGATTTTAAGGTAGAAGAGGGAAATTGCTGTAAAGTCTACAGTTTTGCAGTGACAAGAATAATGATTAACATTACTTCTGTGTAAGCACTTGTATACATGCTTAATTCTTACACATCCAAAGAGTCAATGAACCTACACAGGGAGTAATATTGAGCATGTATGTAGAAATTTTAGATGGATTCTGAGCTTAAGGGCAATAGTCAAAAATGTCTAAAATCAGCAGCATCTGACTCACTGAATCAGGCAACCCCATTCCCTGGTTTTCTTGCTGTACCTGCAGAAATTACATGCAAAAAAAACTTTTATGAAGTGTTAAAATGTTTTGAAATTGTATTAACTCTCTAGCTCTACAAAAGATTGTAGTGTGTCCTGAGAAATGTGATCACATATATATATATAATTTGTAATATCTATGTAAATCACATAAAACTGATGACAATTTCCCTCTATTTTTTAGTTTAAACATTAAAATTATTTTTATGTCATTATAAAAAATTACTTGCTGCTGCAACACATCAGTAGACACAGAACCTTAAGTGCTGAGATTTTAAAAGCAGAATTGAACGCATATTCTGGTAGAGCAGAATTCAGTAGCATGCTGAAGCTTCTGATTCAGAGCTTTTAGATATAGCAAAGCAAATGAATTAATAAATTTTCATCAGAAAGAGCAATTAAGGTGTTTCCTGAATTCTACACTTTTTTGGGGGGAAGAGAGGAAAATTAATCAGCCAAATCTACATTATATTATTATATTATTATATTATATTACATTATAATTTAAAAGTTGAAATGGTTGTCCTTTATGTTTAAAACCCATGAATTAAAACAATAATTTATCTTATGTGTCCCATTTTTTTATTATTAAAGGGGATACTGTTGAATTAAGAATTACTGAATATTAAAGAATAGCAAGTTGAAAAGTCATGTGACTCAGCAGAAACAAAGAAGCAGTTACAAGTAAGGCTATACTTTTATAAATTTCACCAGTTTTGCCTGTTGGATTAAGTAGTACTTAAATATGCAAATTACCACAATACTTTTCTGAGACATTTTTCTTTTGTGCAGTTTATCATGAATAGGGAACTTCTAGAAAAATGTATTCACTTGTGGCCTCCTTCACTACATTAGAGAACTAAAGTTCTAGAGAAAATTAGGCATTTTAGCAAGGTCTGGTTCTTAAAGATTCACAACTCACTGAAAAACTGCCTAGACTTATATAATCATCACTAAAATATTGAAAATTACAGGTGGATACTTTACAATGGTTAGATACGTGAATGAGGTATCATGGAACTCAAATAAGCTCATGTAACATTGTTATCATTCAAAACAATTGGACACTTTACCTTCTCTTTTACTGAATGTAAAATGCAATTGCCAGCATTTTGAGATCTCTTGAGAGATTGCAATGCTGTGACTAAATAAGCATCAACCTACAGACTGGACATAATCAGTATTTTGAGAATAAACAGAGTTTGATTTTGCATTGGATTCAATAGAGCCAGAGTATGACCTTGAATCATCTCTTGCTCCAGCTGTTCAACTTGACTATTTAGGAAGAGAACTTTTCTTCCAACCACTCTTTCCAACCACATATTATCTGAGGAAGCACAATATTTTTTCGATATGGCCTAAAGACACACCAACAGCTTTCCACGCAACTTCTTACTAACAGATCTGATCCTTATTGCAAAACTATTACTGATTTTAATGTCTAAAGACGTCACAGAATTGCAGAATTGTTGGAGCTGAAAGAGGCTTTAAAAGACTCAACAAAGAAGGACTGCATAAAGCACATTGCATAGGACTGTATCTAGGTGGGTTTTAAAAAAAGAGAAGGAAACTCCCAATATCTCTGGGCAGCATGTTTCAGTGCTCTGTGACTCATGATATGAAGTTTTTCCTTATTTCTAGAAGAAACTTCTTGTATTCTAATTTATGTTCCTTGCTGTTAGTGGACATTGAGAAGAGTCTGGCTTCATCTTCCATACTGCCGCCCTTCAGATACTTACAGCATTGGATCAGGTCTCCTCTCAGACTTCCCAGAAGGGTGTTCCCAGACCCCAATTATCTGTCACTGCCTTTTCCAGGACTCCCTACAGTAGTTTGCTCCCTCTCGAACTTGGAAACCCAGAACTGTACACAGTACTTACCAGGGCAGAGTAGAGGGGAAGGATAAACTCTCTAGACCTACTGGACACAGAATTCTTACTGCATCATAGAATACCACTGGTCTTCTTGGCAACAAGGTGTCAGACTTTGATGAATAACAAGCAAGATGTCTCAAACGACTGTAAAAATCTGTGAACGGGATAATGGGGGAGAGCTGCACTCTGCATTGTGCAGGCCCGGGAGCTCTGCCAACCTATCTACAAAAGCTGTGCTTAAGCCCTGAAAATACGATCTCAAGAACTTACTGGCCATTGCTTTGCCTGGGACTCTAGGAATAGAGTCCCCCATGCTGTTGTGGAGGAGAATAACACCCCTGGCAGTGAATATGAAAGGAAGAAATTCAAACATTGTTGGTCTTCACCCTCAGCCTTCCTCAGCCTCCAGCCAGCATGAGAGAACTATATGCCGCATATCTGTGAAGCTGGGAAAGTGAAGATCACCTATCATGACCACGTCACTCCTTGCCAAGAAACTAAGAAGACAGCCAGAGAGATGCAGAGACAAGGAGCAAGGCGGGGCAAGGGGAGCCAAAGTCTGCAGTTCAGAGTGGTGACCTAACCTCTCTACTCTCTTCTTTTTTCCCTTTTCTTCTCCTCTAGTAACTTTACTGATTTCTGTACCCTCTGAGTCCAATATTGGGTCATTTTGCTGATTCTCTATGCTTTTGGGTTTTGCAATCTGATAATTTCACTTTGACTTTCATGTCCATCTATGGAGTAAGTCTCCTTAATTCAACTCTGAGTCAATCCATGAATGACTCGGAGTGAATCCATTAACCTGAGTCACTCCCTTTCCTTAAGGTTGATATGTGACACACACTGTTGGCTTATGGTCAGCTTATAGTCCACCAGGGCTGCAAGATCATTCTCTTCAAAGCCTCTTTCCAACAGTTCTACCCCTAAACTACACCAACACATGGGGTTTTTTCTCCCCAGGTGGAGGGTCCTACGCTTGCTCTTGTTACACCTCATTAGATTCTACTTTGCCCAACTCTCCAGCCTTTCCAAGTCATGATGGAAGGCAGTGTGGCTGTCTGGTGTGTTAGACAGTCCTCCCAGTTTTGTATCAGCAGCAAACTTGCTGAAGATACACTCCATCCCCTCATCCAGATCACTGTTGAATATGCTGAACAAGACCAGACCTGGAACTGATCCTTGTGGAACACCACTGGTCACAGGTCTCCAACTTCACCCTGCACCATTGATTATGTGTCTCTGAGCTCTGTCACACAACTGCTCTCGAACCACCTCAATGACCACTCACCCAAACTGTACGAGTTTCCTAATAAGGATACTGTAGGAGATGTTTTTCACACTCTGTAAATTTCTTTATTTCTTTTGATTTTTTTCCTGAAGACCCTTACTCATCCATGCAGGTCTCCTGTTCCCTCTGCTTACTTTCCTTTTCTTTGTCATAGGCTAGACCACCTTAATTTTACATATTCATGTGTGACCTTAAGTTTTTTTCGATTCTTTTTACATGCGACATTTAACCAAGAGATATCCCTTGCCATAATCCTCTGAATGTGGAAAGAGAATTTACACTTGGGTGTCTAGAATCCATCTAGACTTTTCTTTATCTCTGCTGCAAGTGCAGCTTTCCCACTGAAAAACTGTTAATCTTTCTCCTCTCTTCCCTATCTTTTAGAAGATTGATGTTTTGGTGGCAGCACTAGAGTAGTGTGAATGCATCCCTGTCAGGAGAGGGAGAAAACAGGGGTCAAGGGAAAGAAGTGGGTAGAAGCCCCTGCCACAGTTCTAGTTTTCAAAACCTTTTTTTTTTTTATTTTCTATTAATAAAATTTTGTATCTTTTCTTTACTATTTGCTTCTGCTTTTTCTGTGTTTTGGCGACCCTGAGAAATCCAATTGGCACAAAATTATCTAAACCAGGACACTCTTCATTGCCATTGAACATGTTTACCAGAAGTTACTACCTTCCATGTCCTTGGCCAATCCCCTTGGCTTAATTGGTTCATTAGCTAAAAGAAATACGCTTTTTCTCCTCAGTGTTCACCTACTAAAAAAGTATTTTATTGAAATGTGAGCTCTCTTTCATCGCTGTATCAAAGATATCTGTCAATAATTTGCTTTTCACACAGACAGTACTGTGAAACTAAGCATTCAAATTCAGCACTAAATCCCCTGCCTCAACAACAATAACAGAAGAATCTAAATCTGTTCAAGAAGAAAGAAATACTATTCTATTGCATCAACATGCTTTTTTAGACAATTGCATAAACCCAGAACTAGATGTTGGAAATATGTTCCGTAGCACATATCAACACAATCAGATCAAATCTTTGAGAGTCAAATGGGCAACTGTCTTCCTGTTATTGTTTGCACAATTGCTTTTAAGCAGGCTTGTAATAAAGGCATTACAGAGATCCAAAACCAGAGAGATATATACAGCTAAATCAATGGCCATAAGCAAAGTCCAAAAGTTACCAAGATTCCTTCTTGTACTACCTCCCCCACTGCAATTGATACAACCCACATTCTGCTAATTCTGAGATATTTTTCTCTTATTCCATTTATTATTTGATAGCCATTGGTATTGAAACTGACACATGCACAAGTGAGTGAGTTGATTAATACGTATTTTATACATCTGGTATTTCCTCATAAAAGACTTGCAAACTTATTTCAATTATCATACCACCAACAAGGATGCAATCTGTTCACAATAGCTGTTTACGAGTCACTGCTTTGGGTAATGGCTGTTTTCTTTGCATGGGTAATGAAATATAGTATTATTAAACAGAGGAATTCAGATTCATGTGTCAAGTTATTCATCTTCCTGATGTTTATAGGTTTAATTTTTTATAATGTTTATTTTATTTTATGAGACCAAATGTTAAAGTATCACTTTTTTTTAAAAAGATCTAATTTCTTTTATTTTTGTTTTAATGTCCTTGAATATTAACATCCACAAATTCATGTGCAAACAGTGCAGAAAACCTGTGGTATGTACTTTATTAATTCTATTTAGACAAACATGCTACAATGAGAGAGATAATGAACCAAGGAGGTTATACTTTTGTAGGTGAAGTATAATAGTTATTACCAACAAGACTAAGGTTGTCTTTTTTAGTGGTTTTAACAAACCACCTGAATAACAAAATAATGCTTGATAATTTCAAAAATGCCATGAAAATTCAGTGTAGGTAGGAATTCAGGAAGAGCATGTAGCAGAGTATACGGGTGAAGAGGAAGGCAATAATGTAAAGAATTTGCACACAGAAATAATTAACACTGTTAGATTAATGCCTCAGATAGCAGCAGAAAGCTCTAAGGTACAAATTCAGCATTCAGATTTCACTGGGCAATCCCTGTCTGTTTTTGGAGACAAGAAGAATTTTCAACCCTTGCAGTTACACAACCTTTTTAGGGTCCAGTACACAATATTTTACATTCTAAATATTTCAGATCACTTTTATAAACCAATTGCATGCTTTTCACTTCAGAGACTCAAACTTGAATTTTCAGTTAAGTTCAGTTTGGGGAAATCACTACAAAAGATATTTTTCTAATCATAAAAGAGTATTGAAAATATAAAATCTTATAAAATTATTCAATACTTAAACCTTTTAACAGATGACATCTTTGAAAGAAGACAGTCATAGATTTTCTAATGGATACCACATAGATTCTCCTGCTGAGTCAAAATTTCTTGCTGCCAATGGACAGATGCCAATACTGCTAAACAAACTATTTATGAGGGAATGCTTCATTTGTTTCCTTCCCTTATATTCAGAAGATATAG
Organism: Upupa epops; assembly: GCA_013397515.1. Classification (NCBI taxonomy): domain Eukaryota; kingdom Metazoa; phylum Chordata; class Aves; order Bucerotiformes; family Upupidae; genus Upupa; species Upupa epops. The sequence continues at coordinate 104,728 of VZRI01012756.1, read as the reverse complement.
ATTGAGGTGTCTAGCATCTACCACTATGTATTGTCATCAGCTTAGTATGTAAACCTTTCCTGCTAGTACTGATATATTCTTAGGTACATCAAAGTTGGCATCTTTGACATACATTGAGAATAAGCCGTACCTTCTTCTATTACTTTATTGTGAAGAAAAGTTTTATTGTAAATAAAAATAATATTGCTTTATGGTAGACTGTCTGCAGTTTTGCAGCTGTTTCCATACCATGCCCTTTCTACCCCATAATGTAAAGGTCCCTAAAATGATGTATCTTTGTTTAACTCTTTTTGATTGTGGATTTTGATATGAAATTAATAAGGTTTTTTAATGGTTATATCCAAAGATGGTGGTAAAACAAAGAAGGGTGGTAAACTGGATCATTTCAAACACATTAATTCATTAATTTTATTGTATGAAACAATTTAATGAAGAAAAATACTAATTACATTATTAAAACTAAATTCCAAGTAAAAATTAAAGGGACAGTTCGTATGCTATCAAAAGGATTTCTCTGATGATATACATAAATCTATTTGTTAATTATGCAGGTATTTTGCTTTTACTTTTTCAGTCACATACCTTCCCAGTCTTTTTATAAAACTATTTTTGAGAATACTGTGCAAAACTAAAGATATTTATAGGATTAAGACGAAAAAACAAAAAGGCTATTTGAGTCAGTTAATGGCTTACAATATGCTCAACAGGTTAAGGGTAAGGAATTAATGAGATAAAACAATACATAGTTATAAACAGGTATATGATTTGTATGTCAATGCTTCATAAGCTCTAACAAATTAATTTCTATCCTAAACACAAGTCCTGATTCTATAAGAAAAGGAAACAGAAAAGTTCATAATGCAGTATATGATCTAACCCTACCTGGTCTTAAATAATCTAAGCAGCTATTGCTAATAACTAGTAGGTTATTATGTAGCTAGTAAAATATTGTTATGTAGCTAATAACTAGGAGCAATGGTTACTTATGCAGAAATACCTGGAAAGAAATTTTGCTTACCCTGGAATACTTAAGAGTAATAGTAGTCTTGTTTCTGATAGAATTTCCATTGCTACATGTGAAGAACTCTGATGTGGTTAGCTGACACTAATATATTAACATCAAGGTGCAGACAAACAGTGACAGAAAAATAATTTTGTTGCAGTACACATATATTTCTATGAAGAGTCATAAAATGACATTTAAAGCACCTTTCTTTTTTCTTGTTACTTTTTTCTTTTCCAGTTAGTAACTTATTTAATTTATATTTTTCAGATTGATGGTTTTCACATAGATGCTCATTATAAGCTGTAAAGCCTCTTTTTAGCTGCTGGAGTGGAGGAACTATGAGATCTAACACCAGAGACTGTCAGTAAAGTTGACTGCTTCATAAAAGGGCCACTGGGAGTTTCACTTGTCATGCACTGTGACAAGAAAGGTATGTAAGCGTCTATGAATGGTTACCCCTATATGGAAGGAAAGTGGAAGTGTTATTAAAAATAAGTTTATTTTCTTTTCTTGCCAGATATAAACACTGTTATCAGGATTTAGTTTTGTATTAGTGCCTTGAGAACATATAATCTTTGATTTAAAACCACAATTGCTTGGGACATTTTGAAAGAAATGCAGACTTCATGCTTACCAGATCATATAGAAACAATTTTATGGATAACAGATTATGCTTTTAAAAATCCTGCACTTTAAAAAAATATTGTAGATTCTCTCTATATGTTAAATACTGTTAAGCATACACTTTATACAAATAAATACATATAGTGTTTTACGGGACCACTCCCATGCCAGAAGAAATCACATTTGCTGGACTCAAGGAAACAGGCAATGTATATTGTGATTTTTAAGAAATCATTTATGATAGTGTACAAGGATATCCTGTGCTACAAAATAACAACCTTTTAAAATATGCATGTCTCATTACGACAAAAAAATGAAAAAAGAAGAACTGAAGGTGGAGGGTAGAAATAATATAAAAAACACATTGAGTATTGGAATTTTTACAAAAAAAAAAGAAAAAATAATCTTTTCACAAAGTTGAGAAATTATAGTTTATTTTTGTGTCCTTGAATATCTGTCAAGATGTATCATTCATCAATATAAAGTTTTTTCAGCACACTAATCTGTCCTAATCAGTTGTCATATTACAGAAAGTAATATAAATACAATCGGTTCTAATAAGACACACAGCATACCCTGACATTCCACAACTTAAACATTATGGAAGTTAAATATCATGGAAATCATTTACGATTAAATTAAATACACTATACATTAAGAGAGATCTCCTACATTTAAACACAGAACCACAGATTATCGGGAAAAATACAAAAGGTGAAAATTTGCATTTGAAAACATATATTACAAAATCATTTCTTTTTCTTCAGACAATTTCACTATAAAAACTGAGCTTCTTGACACTAAAATATAGCAGTTAATGGGTATGCCTAGGTTTGAAAATGTTGATTTTTATTCCTGTGCCCTGACTGAGTTTTATCACAAACCTATGTAGCTAAAGCAGCTTCAGAACTACCATTGGTCAGAAGTACCTTCTTTGAATTCAGGAAACACAGAAGAGTGAGATTACAACTCCCTAAAAAGTCCTGTTTTGTGGGCCCCACAAATAATTGTATAAATATAAACAAAATTCTTTAGCATTTATATAAACGTTGCAATATGATATTACCCTTCAGAATTATTTACAAACTTGGAAACACAGTTGATTGTTCAACAAGAAACATGTTATCTAACTCACCATTGAAAAGAACAATCCAAAATAGTTTTCAGGATTGTAGAAAACAGTAGTTTTTTTTCACAGTGAAAATATATGTATGTACCATAATGAAAAACAGCTAGATACAATTCATTAAAACAATCAGATACATAATACTTCTGCCTCTGAGTAAATTAGCTAAATTATCTAGTAAAAAAATCGCTTTCCTACCTCAGCTGTGTGAATTCCAAGTCCTGTTAGAAAAGAAAGAAAAGGATTTTCAGAGTCTGAAGCAAGTGAAGAAATATCATAGCAAACCTTGATATGAAGATAAACTACATAAATGGAAAATTTCACTTTTATAAATGAAAATTAAATAAATACTATTTTTTCCATTATGTAATCTCCAACTCTAAGAATTCTTTCTGATTTACTTTTGATGATGACTTAGTATAAATTTATTAGATCATTTTTGATGACCCCTTACTGTATAAGGTGGAATATTCCCATAGGAGAATCTGCATCCACATTGTACAAGAACAAAGAAACATTAAAGATATGACAAAATTGTTGTTAAAAAATGCTTCTAAGTATATTGTTGCCTGAAGTTTTATCACTGCATTTGAAACAAAAACTAAAATTAATAAACAATTTTCAGTCTATTGTTATTGTTGCAATCTTGAAGAGTATCACAGTATCACAGTAATGATGAGGCTGGAAGAGACCTTAAAGATCATCCAGTCCAACCTAAAACCAACCAAGAAACCCTAAACATCTGACATTGAGATCATGCCACTCGGCACTTCATCCAGACTAACCATGAACAACTCCAGAAACAGTGACTCAACCACATCTGTATGCAGCCCGTTCCAAAATCGGATTACTCTTTCAGTGAAATTTTTTTTCCTAATGTCAAGTCTAAACCTCCCCCAATGGAGCTTAAGACTATGACCCTTTGTGTCCCAGTGTCTAGGGAGAAAAGACCTACCCGTGCCTAACTATAACCACCTTTTAGGTAGTTATATACAGCGATAAGATCACCCCTGAGCCTCATCTTTTCCAGGCTAAACAGATCCAGCTCCATCAGCCTCTCCTCATAGGGCTTACCTTCCAGGCCCTTTACCAATCCAGTTGCTCTTCTCTGGACTCATTCCAGCACCTCAACATCCTTCCTAAACTGAGGGGCCCAAAACTGAACACAATACTCCAGGTGCGGTCTAACCAGTGATGAATACAAGGGGAGGATAACCTCCCTCTTCCTTCTGGCCACACCATTCCTGATACAGGCTAGGATGCCATTAGCCTTCTTGGCCACCTGGGCACATTGTTGACTCATGCTAAGTTTACTGTCCACTAGTACCCTCAAGTCTCTTTCTACCTGGGTACTCTCTAAGAACTCCATTCCCAGCCTATAATTCTGCCTGGGGTTGTTATAACCAAAAGGGAGAACCCGACATTTAGACTTGTTAAAACTCATCCTATTAGAGTGTGCCCATCCCTCCAGTCTGTCCAAGTCCCTCTGTGGGGCCCTCCTACCCTCCAAAAGATCAACAAGGGCTCCAAGCTTGGTGTCGTCCACAAATTTGCTCATGATGGATTCCAACCCATCATCAGTATCATCAATGAAGATGCACATAATTTCCAAGCACTGTCAGAAGTCTAGAAAAGTAGGAAGTAAAGGCCAGGAAAAAGAAATTATAAATGATAATTTTTAATCAAATACAGATATGGTGAAGTCCATTTACTACAAAACTGTAACAAATATCAAGAGATTTACAGAAGGGTTTCAATTTGATTAGCACTTGAAGTTTCCTGACCTATAGCACACAAATGGCAAACTTTGGACAGAACAAAAAATGTGCTTGGAAATTAGGGTTTAAAAACTTGATTTAACACCTTTTCAGAGGGATTTAAAATGTAGAGAAATAAGGAATTTCCTAAAAGATGGCTGTAATTGCTAATAAATGACCGGATAACAACTCTGCAGGAGAGAAAAAAATAGCCACCTGGAATACAATTCTTATTTTTTAAATTTGGTTATCAATTAACAGTTGTTACTTGACAACTTCCTCAAATCTTCCTAAAGTATTGTACTGTGCAGCATATGACCACTAGTTCCTCTACTGCTGGGCAGATCTCTAGACATTTTCCCCAAACCTGTAGCATTGCACTGGGTTTTTGCAACACAAGACCTGGCACTTGGCCTGGCTGTAGCTGATACCACTGGCCTTGGCCTATCGATCTAACCTGTTTAGACACTTTCTGCATTCAATAAAATCAACACTCTCACCCAGCTTTTTGTCTGTAATGTTACTGGGGGTGTATTTAATCCCTCCATCCAGGTCATCTATAAAGACTTTGAAAACAAGATGTACCAGTACTGAGCTCGTGGGAATACTGCTTGTGACTAGCCACCTACTGGATATTTCTTCATTTACCACTACTCTTTTGTCCTGGCCATCTAGCCTATTTTTTACCCAGTGAAGAATACGTCCATCCAAACACTAAACAAACAGTTTCTTCAGAAGAATACTGTGGGAAAAGTTGTTGAAAGCTTTACTAAGGTACACCAGAGGATCTGCCTGTAGTTCCCTGAGTGTGTCTAAGTGTCAAAATAGTTAAATAACCATTTCCCATCGGATTCTGCTCCCTATGCCTGTCTTCCAGCTTAGGAAACTGATATTGCTGTTAAAGATTGAAGCAAAGGAGTCATTCAGTATCTTAGCCTTTTCCTCATCCGTGGTCATTATGCCACTTCCCACACTCGGTAAAGGGTAAAGTATCTCTATAGCCCTCCTTTTGTACTTAAATAAAATTAGTATTTTATGGCAGTAGCCTGATTAAGATTTAGTTGGGCTTTGACCCTTCTAATTTTCTCCCTAGCATAGCTTCACATGCTTTTTGTAGTTTTACCTGAGTGTCCAGACCATTCTTCCATGGGCCATAGACTTTTATTTTCTTCCTGAATTCCAGACAAAGGGCTCTTTTAACCAGGTTGATCTTATACTCCGCCAGTTTTTTTTATGGAACACTGGGATGGTTCATTCTTACACCTTAATGCTTTCCATCTTAAAGGATATCCAGACTTTCTTGACTCTTTCACCCTTCAGGTCTGCATCTACAGGACTCTTGTCAACCAGTCACCAAAACTGGCCTGCTCTGACTGACATGCCATGCTGTTTGACATCTCTTTTCACAGCTCTACTGGTCATTGTGTTCTCTGTGGTCTTCTTTTATTGCTGTTGTCACCTCTCTACCCTCTCACAAAAGCTGCAAGCTCATTAGTGATCTCTCTACTCCCACTGACACCCCATTCTCCACTACCACAGAAAATATTCAGGAAGTGCCTTGTACACTCAAATCTGCCTCATCCTGGTCTGGGGCAGCTATGAAGCAGCTTATCTTGGCAATTGGCCAAAACTTAACAAATAGTTTAGATTTTGTATCATGTTTAGACTCGGGATAATAATTCCTTCCCTATTAATAGCTTTTCGAAGTGTTTCATGGTGTCTGTAAGATTTTAATGCATTTACTTAACTTTTCTAGAAATACTTATTGTAGATTGAAATTATGCCTTCTAACAATGTGAGAGTAGGCTTGAAAACAAGTAAGTGATGTAAATCCTGTATTCCTTAGTTCCCTTTCATATTCTTGTTACAGGCTTCTTGGTTTTTCTTTTTTACGGCTAGTAGGATTTTTTTTTTTCCTTTGGACTTTAATTTGTGCCAGTTTATGGGATTATTTTCATCTTTACATCCATCATTGCACACTGCACATTTCCTGTTCAGTGAGAAGTCTGTATCATCATATGGCAGTTAAAAAATAAAATAGGAGAAATTCCCACCAAAGAAAGAAAGGTATGTTGTTTGAAAGAATCCATATCCTGATCCCACTAATTACTGTGTAAAACAAGAATGAGGGGTTCCAAAAGCATTTTGTTTAAGAGAAAAAAGAAAAATCCCTAAACATCCCAAATTGAAGTCAATAATTTTAGTGTGTAAATGAAGAAATTATTGGTAGAGATATATTGGTAGTAATGGCTCACTGGTATTGTATCAGATACTGTAGGAAGTCAGGGTAATTGTATAATGCTATACAAGAAGAATTACAGTAACTGAAATATCGAGTAAAGAATCCACATTCAAAAGGTTTTCCTGTTATGTAAACATATCAAACTACTTCTCACTGAGTCAGTATTTTCTCTATTTTATCTTCACCATCTCTGTCCAGAAAACATTTCAAGTGAAAGCTTGCTTATTTGAATTTTTTTTACAAATAGAGGCTATGTCTTCTGTGCTGTGCTGTTCTAGTTATTCACAGAACTTACATTTTGAATTATTAGTTTAGTGAAATAACTCCAGAAAAAAAACCTTATATTTCGAAGTCTCTCCTTATAAGACCTTATCTGCTTTTTAGAATATTGACTATCAGATCTTCAATGCTTATGAGATTTGATTAAGATTATGGAAATGTATTCTAGATAGTAAGACTTCAGTTCATCTCAGCTTGCATGCTTCCTGTCTTCAGATCGATACTAGGATTGGAGAACTGGCAATCTTCTCCGCTTACTGGAGTTTGGAGTTACAAAATTATATAAATCCTGAGATTAAAGAGCTACAAAAACTTTTGGGCTACTAGTTTGGCACCATCATCTTTTACTTTTATTTGACAGGTCTACATTTTCAGTTTTCTCCCTCACTTTATGCCTTTAAATGATATATGCTTTTCTAATCCCTAATTATCAGAAATCCAGTGAAACTCAAGAAGTGGAATTCCATAAATTCCCTGGCATGTTTGCTTCCTCATTATTTCTCTTCATGTACTGTCAATTAGATTCTACAAGTAATTGTACTTACATTTTGGGTTTCCTCAACTGGTGTAACACTTTCATTCCTGAATACTTTTCTCATTATTTTTCTGTTTTTCTCATATTTATTCAGAAATACAGTTCAGTGAGTTTGGGCTCAACCAGGTTGCACATTTTAAGATTTTATTCTGATTTTTTTCTGAGTTACAGTTTGTTGTTTTTTTTTTTTTTTTAATATCTGACTCATTATCTCCACTCATGGAGAAAAATCATTACAATAATGCAGTGAGTCTAAATACAATTTTACAAAGTGTTTATTTCATTGAGATTAAAGAAGTAATGGAATACAAGGCATGCATTACATTGGCAAATTTTGAAATACAGTGCTGGAAAAATAATCACTACATGATCTATGGTATATGTTATAAATTACATGGACCTTCAAAGGGTCTTAATGGACAGAAGAAATACGACATAGTAGATATTACTGTAATGTGAGTTTCCTACTTGAAGTATTATGGCAGCTGAGCTGTTATTTCATTCAAGTGGATGACAGTCATGCTTGGTTCAGACTGTCACTTACAAATCTACTTTTCTCTGCAGAAAACACTGTTCTTGGTCACAATACCAGTTGTGCTGTCTAACCTTACTGACTCCATGCATGAATATTTTCTGTGCTTGGGTGGCTGTTAATTGCATCACAGACAGCAGCAATATTTCTTGCCATTAGGGCTTCCAAATAAAGTGTGTACAGAATAAAATACCATTTTTTCAAACTATACTCAGAAACAAATAATTGCTTTCCACTTTCTAATTTTTAAGCACTCTTTACAAATATGCATGTAAATATCATTATGTTCACAAAAAAGGCAATATTTTTGAGAACTATAAAATAATTAATGAGCAATCACCATATGGTCAATGAAGCTAATATTAACAATATGTTATTGTTTTTTTATTGTTTGCTTTTATTTTCTCTTCAGTAGTAAGAATTAATGAAAATTTTCTATTTGGTTAGTATTTGGCTAACTTACAGAGTCTCATGTGAAGTCTGACCTTTTTATATTAAGAGAGAATTTATAGTCAGTGGCTAAAAACCACTGAGCTAGAATCCCAGTGGTTTTGCTAGTATCAACATGCTGTTTCAATATTTAAAATACCAGACAGAAATACCTTCTACATTTGGACAATTATCAGTGTATGAATTACAATATCTAGGCATTTAGCTACCAGAGAACAATGTTAAGACATTTTCAGAATACAATTTGTACTTATATTTGGCTGCAGAAAAACAAAGAAACTGAAAAATGAACTCTTCCAGTAAAAAAGTCTGATTTTCTAATTATAATCCAGTAAAACTTTACTTTGTCCTTTTACTAAATTTAGTGAAACTATTAATTTTTCTTCATGGATTTTGTTGTACAGATGTTATTTTTTTATGCTGTAAACAGTATAACAATCTTACAGGTTACATTTCTAGAAGCACTGTTTATAATCTAAAGACAAATTTGCAAAGGAGCAAAATTTCAGATTAAAAATTCAGTAAGTGTATTTAGCAAAAAGAGCAAGAACCTCTCAGGAACTGAAATAATAAAATGGAATCAGGAATCAGAAGACATTTGTGTTTTTTATGGAAGGGGCTAGTGCTCTAAGCAGACCTTGTTTTCCTTCTTAGTGTTTGTAACAAAGTTCACTGCTATAATATTCTGACTGATGCCTTATGCATAATTTTCAGCTACATTTGTAAAAATCAGTTAACCAAATTGAGCCAATAAAAATTTCAGAAGAAAAGCCTTAAAAACAGCCTTAAAAAAAATGGAATAGGAAAATAAAGAGAAATTACAGGGAAAACAGTAGCATTTGTTACTCCTACCACAAAAAGAAAAATTTTGCTTATGATTTATAATGACCTCTCTAAAACCCTTTTTTTTTAATCCTGTTTTTTAGCTAGACTTTTTTAGCTAGTATACTAATGATCAAAATTTCGAGTTTTATATTCTATTTACATTTCCTAAGACTGGAATAACTAATGGCAAGTAGTCAAGTTAGCATGAATTGATTGTTGCTGAAAATTATTGTTCCTTATATTAAAAATGTCCTCTGCACTCACTCTATGTTACTATCATACATTATTGTATTAAAATTGTATAATGTAACTGCATATGGATTTGCAATAGTCAGCAGACCTTACCTACAGTGATAGCTTATTTCTCACAAAACAAGCATGTTGTGCACATATGGCCAGGTACAGGACACAGCTGAAACAACAGCTGATGCACTGGAATATCTCAAAGAATGCAGAGGCAAAATATTAAAAAGAGAAAACTGTCCTTGCTGTCATAGTGTAACAGTAAATGAAAAATGTGCACATCTGAAAAGACATTTACAATGGATATAACTAGATAAAAAATAAAATATTATCTCAATTTCCTTTACTGTTTAACTGTATAACATAGTTGGTAACACTAAATGCAATTCATACAGCATACAAATTTTAATTGAAATGTAAATAAAAATATTCTGTGGTATGAGAAAATAATTACCATCTATTCTGTGTTTGTGATGGAGAGGAAATGTTAACTCAAATGTGTTGCTTAATAGGGGGTCTAGCTTAGAGATGAAGTTGTTAATTAGAAAAACTTACTTATTCCCCTGAAAAACAGAAATTTAGTATTGATAAAGTATTAAATATGTATTTTATTAAGCATACATTTATACCTTTTTCATTTATGAATATCTATGTTAAACACAATGCAGTAAAATATCACTGTTACATTTTCAATTGCACAGGTTGTAGGATTGGCTTTTGCACAGAAAAGCAAAACAAGGCAGTGAATGAATTCTGAAGACAGAGTGAAGTAGCTATGCATCATATACACAACCCGGTAGAAGTAGAATGGTCACATTCTCTTTTTCCAGTCCTTGTCAATATATACTTCCCCATTTGGCACAAATGATTCCTGCATGGAATTATGGATGGATGCTGCTCACAGCTGTTCTATGTTCCATCAATGACTGAAGCGCAAGTTGTGGATGAATTATGTTGTGCATGCTACTATATTTAAGAGACACCAAAAGGCTTATATAGAAACTTATTTGAGCTATCCAAGAAGCCAGTATTACACGGCACTCAGATAAATGAGTGACTGCATACTACGTGAACAACTCAGACTTACATTCTTTGCTGAATGTTGGTGACTTATGGTAAAAGTGTCCTAAAAGCAAGAAGAGTTCTTCAATCTGTCCAGAAGAATGGCAGGCAAAGTTGCTTTCTGCCAAAAGAGAACAACTTCTAGACTTATCATCAGTCAAGTTTCCAAGTTTCTTTACTTTCAGATAGCATAGTATAACCATTTGATTCTCAGTAAGAATATCCAGAAGTGTCAACAAAATATACATTTTTATTTAAAATATTAAATTATTTTTAATTTTGAAAGTATGAAAAAATTATTGCAAACACAGACGTGGGACAACCTAGTTGCCTTCTGAAATGGAAATACAAATGTTTTAAATTTCTTTGGCAAAATTCTAGAAAGAATGACTTTTAATTTGTTCACAGAAAGTGTAATAGATTTACAACTTATGTATGAAACAACAATGTCTTTGGTATTTTGACTTCTTTCCTTAAAAATGGGGAGTCTAATAAATTCTGGGTAATAAATTTTTTATTTAATGGGAAGAGAGGAAAATAATAATTTAATAGGAAATATGGTCCTATGCATTGTAATTATTAAACAGAAAGAAATTTTAATTTAAATATAACACATGGCATAGAAGAAATTGGGTTTAATTGAACAAAAGTATTTTAGTTTATGAAGCGGACTTCAGTAAATAGGGTTAACTAGGCAGCAGAAGAATAAACTCTAACATATCACAGCATGCTCTTTAAAACCAGTTATTGGTGGAATTTGCACACTACAAAGCTTTTATGAGCATTTTATATTGCTTCATTACATAACCATAGATTAAAGCACATATGTAAAGTGGATATTTAAATGAATATATAATAAAAGCTGCATAAAACTGTAAAGCTGTCTTCAAAGACACCACATAATTTTAAATAATAGATTAATAGGCATGCCATGTCAGTACTGTTTCTATTTTCCTTCCTTCCTAAGTACTGCTTATTTTTAAACATACACTTGTTCACTGAATGGAGCTGCAGCCCAGCTCCAGCCTGCAACATGTGGTAAATTTCAGCATCTGGGGATTCCTAAGTAACCTCGTGAAGTGAGGATACAGTGGAAGGGAACATGTGGATTCTCCAGAACCTGGCAACTCTTATTAGAAACGGATGAAGCTTCCATGGGCATTTTTGAAGGCTGAATCTGGAACCTACAGCAGTCCCCTGACTGTCTCCCACCACTGAAAAAGCTGTTCTAGAGACTAGCTGCTGCCCACCTGAAACAGAATGGGGCATGATCTATCATTGAGTGTCAGTTTGTGCAGAAAGAGGCTGAGGGCTCTGTCCTCTCTGCACAGGGGTGTTGGTTTGCACCTGGCAATACATCTGAGTGCTGCCACTGCCATGAGTAATGGAGCTGCCTAGGCATATCTTCAGGGGAGACACAGAGACACCTAGGTGTCTGCCCACAGGATTAGAATCATAGAGTCATCTAAGTTAGGAACCACTTATAAGATCATCAAGTTCAATAGTATGCTTTAATCTACTAAGTCTACTATTAGACCCAGTACTAAACCATGTTCCCTAAAACCACATCTGTGTAGCTTTTGAACACATCTAGGAGTGGTGACTAAACCACCACTCTGGACAGCCTTTTCCAATGCCTGACAATGCTTTCAGTGAAAAATATTTTCCTAATATCTAGTCTAAACTTCCCCTGATGTAGCCTGAAGTCATTCCTTTTTATTGCGTCACCATTACTTGTGAGAAGAGACCAGTGCTCACCTCTCTACACCCTTTCCGGTAGATGTAAAGAGTAGTAAGATCTCCTCTCAGCCTCCTCTTTTCCAGGTTAAACAGACCCAGTTACTTCAGCTATTCCTCATAGCACCTGTCGCCTAGACCCTTCAGCACTCTACTTGCCCTTCTCTGAACTCTCTCCAGCACCTCAATGTCTTTCTTGTACTGAGATGTCCAAAACTGAACACAGTACTCAAGTTGGGGCCTCACTAATGCTGAGTATGGAGGGACAATCACCACCATGGTCCTGCTGGCCAGACTATTTCTAATGCATGCAAGGACGCTGTTTGCCTTCTTGAGCATACTGTTGGCTCATGCTCAGCCACTTGTCAATCCACACCCCTAGAACCTTTTCTGCAAAGCAGCTTTCTAGTCATTCTTTCCCAAGTATTGCTTGGGACTGTTGTGGCTCAAATGCAGAAGACATCATTTAGCCTTGTCAAAGCTCAACCTGCTGACCTTGACTCACCATTCCAGATTGCTCTGTAGAGCATCTCTAGTCTCAAGCAAATCAACAGCCAGCATGGTGTCATCTGCAAACTTACTACAGGTGCAATCAATCTCTTCATCAATATCATTGGTAAGGATATTGAACAGAAGTGGTTCCAAAACTACTCCCTGAGGAGCACCACTGGTGACTTGCTACCAGATGGCTATAACTCCATTCACCATCACTCTTTGTGCCTGGCTTTCATCTGCCTGGCTAGTGCATTGGTATGGAAGGACAGCACTGAGATCAGGTGCACTCAAATAAAAGATCTGTTCCAATTAGTGCCAGAGCTCCAAGAGGAAGTGAGGAGACTGAGAAGCATCAATGAGTGTGGGAGTGAGATGGACTATTGCAGCTTCACCTAACCTTCCTTCAACACCCTCAATAGTCAAACAAAGCCCATGACACAGAAGGCTCTCTGTTCTCTCTCTGGCTGACGATGTTAACTTAAAGCACACGGAGCAGTGGGGACAAGTTTCAGCCTGGCAATCATATTTATATGTATGGCATATAGCTATTTTCTTTCTATGACATATAGTTACAGTATGTTATATATACTTATATATGCTCTTTATAGTATACATAGATTCATTACAAATATTGTTGTAGTTACAGATATTAATTTATATGGCATGGAAAGGTATGTAGGGGTGGAGTGTTATGGGTTAATTCCTGATCCATGACATTACATCTTAGGGAATCAATCAGATTTCATACATGATCAATATGAAAAAAGCACAGATATCTCTTCTTCATGGAAATATAAATGGCACATAAGAGGTCTGAACTTTCTCCTCCTGGTGCCATCACTGTTGTCATTGCAGCTACTGGTAGCTGCTGCTTCCCTCTGCCACATGATCTTCGGGAAAAGATTATTTCCCTTCATCTCCCTTTACCAAACAAATTCTAAATTTCCCTCCCTGTGTTTTTCACTTATTTATGATTCAATTTTAGTATCATTTTACCCCCATACCCATTTTCTTTTTCTTCCTTTCTTTTTTCCCTTCTTCCTTTTCCTTTGCACATTGTAACTTCTACTGTTACTGTAGCTTTCTTAGATTTGGGGTTTTTTTTTCCCATTGTACGCACACTGTTGGTGTTTTGCTATTTACAAGGACGCCATATTTTGGGGAAAAGCCTTTATATATTTTTTGTTGTTTCATTTTCTTTCTTCTGAGTGATTTTAAGCACCTGCCAGAGGGTGGAAGTAGGGTGCAATCCTTTGTAAGGCTTTGGTGGTGCCAGGCCGCCACTGACACATCGCAATTGTGGTGGGGGTGGGGTAGATCTGTTCACTGTTTATAGAAATATTTTTTAATTCCCTTTTTTGTAACTGTTCTCATCATTCTTTGTTAATAAATCTTGTTAGTTTTTCTTTACTGTGACATTGCTCTTGTTTTTTCATGTTTTGAAAACCATGGGAAATCAAAACAGACATAATTTGTGACAAATTTGAGGCAGATACACTATAATCTATGCTGTAATTTTTGTATTTCAAATTTCATAGTTTTGGAAAGTTACAGTTTTCTGGGTCTTTATCTACAGAACACTTACAGAATGATGTCTATTGTTAACACACTGGTTTATATGAGGAAAAAGTGACTTTTTTACCTTTCCTACTAACTTGTGACCTGATATATCTTATGTCATCTCCTATGGTCAGTTGTATATTTGGTGGTGGTCTATGGTTTTTGAATTTTGGATGATGGGTTAAGTTTAGTGTTTTTTCAGCATGTTTCAGGCTCTGGAAATACCTGTAGCAATGATGGCTAATATTAATAGAGTTTTTCATCAATAATGAAAATTTGGGGACACCAAGGATAAGGGGCAAATCAGATTTTATTCCACTGATGCTAATACTTACTCTGTGTAATACATTCCAGGCATGGTTCATCAATAAGCATATGTGCAATTCTAAGGGTACCATCACTGACTCCACCTGCTGCTTCAATCCCAGCAACCCACAGGCACTGCAGAAACTCCTTTACACACACTAGCATGGATCAGACACCTCAGCAACTTTTTATCCAGTGATACCTTCTCAGGTTGCTCCAGTGAACAAGTAAACGTCAACTTCAAGTAGAAAGATAAAATTAATTGCCGCAGGAAAACAGATCTAAGGCCTTAGTGAGAGTGAGCTACTAATCTCTTGGTGGTTTAGATGCTGGCACATTGGGGCTGACAGGGTTGTTCTATCATCTAGAGAGACACAACAACTGGGAAGCCTTTGCTGGGAGGCTGGTATTAATAGAGCTTTTGGGAATGTATCTGGTCCCACGAGTCTCTGGATGAGACTCCTGGCTGCCATAAGAAAGTTATCTTTACATGGATGAGATAGTGTTCCAGTCCTGCAAGCAGAGCAAGCTGCAGAAGAGTATCTAGCACCTGAGAGAGCTGTGTGTACACAAGGTGATACATGGAGACTGGTCTCAAAATAAAAACCCAGATCAAGTACAGTGTATTCAGCCCCTAACATGCAAATTTGTTCACAGTGCCCTGCCAGAGTATGGCCATACTCTGTCAACCATGATCTGGTCTGGGGATGAAGGTCTGTGGTCATGGATAGAGAAAGTAGCCTAACGTGTACAGAATTGTAAGGACTATATTAGCTAACCAATTATCACTGTAGTACAGAAGATAGGAAATAATTTGCAGAAACTGGACCACAGAAATTCCCCCTCTACTTTTCTCTTTCTTGGACAGCTGTCTCAGGCAATTAATAGAAAATGTCATCACACAAGACAGATCCAGAACAAGTGGAGAATGTTGCACGCTGAGATGTGGCAGTTCCTGTATGATTACAAAGACATGAGAAGGTTGGAAAAACAACCACCTTCCACTTTTTGATACAGTGTATGTGAGTAGCACAGTGGACACACCAAAGGGAGGTTGCACCAGTAATGTGTGCACCTTCTCACAAAAGCAGCTGCATTGTTTGAGCTTTTTCAGATCACCATTGTACTGCTCACATGTGTTTACCTAACTCTCCTCTTGCAGACATGGTAGATCACTCACATACAGTTGCTGGTCATGCTCACTGTTAATGGTACCCTGCCTCCAGCCAGGTGGAGAAAAGGGACAATAAGATGTAATGGATGGTTTAAATGTGATGGTATGAATATGATGTGGTCCTCAGAATTTACTACCCCTTGAAAAGGTATTTTAAGGATCAAAAAGCTATCAATGGGCCTTTGGTGTAGTATCACTAGAGACTGATAACTGTAAATTATTGTCCATCCTGGACTCTCAGATGAACCTTCAGTTGTAGACTTACTGAAGGTGGAAAGTCAAAAAGTACCAACAGAGTCCACCATCAGTACACAGACTCCCAGCACCCCACAGAGAAAACAATTAATTGACTTGAGAGCCAAGTCATCATCAGCAAGGCTCGCTCACCTGTCAACAGTCCAGAGGGCCAGTGTAGAGGCCTGAAGGGAAATGAAAGTTGACTGTGGACTTTAATGGCTTGAATGAAGTCACACCATTAATAACAGCTGCAGTACCTGATGTGTTGGAACTTAAACGTGGGCTGCAGTCCAAATCAGTGAAATGATATGCCACAGTAGACATTGTTAATGCTTTTTCTCCATTCCTTAGTAGAAGAATGCAGGCAGCAGTTCACTTTTCCCTGGAAAGGTATACAGTATACCTGATACTGACTGCTCCAGGGGTGGAAGCATAGCCCAACCATCTGCCATGGACTGATCCACAACACACAGCAGAAGCATGGACTTCAGAACAACTACAGTTGTGGTAGTTTGGCCCTGTCAGGAGGCCAGGTGCCCACCATAGCTGCTCTATCACTCTCCCTTTCTTGGATAGAGACAGGAGAGAAAAGAACATGAGAGGCTAGCAGATAAAGACAACAGTTTAATAAAGCAGAAGCAATAATGTTAGAGGCTGTTCTGGAAAGCGAGGCCTCAAAACACATAGCAGTTGCTTTGTAGGTGAAATGCCATCAACAAATGCCCCTGCCACTTCCTTCATTCCTCTTGCTTTTATATCCGGGCTGATGTCATATGGTATGGACTACCCCTTTGGGTGAGCTGGGTTAGCTGTCAGGGCCCGCCATCAGCCTACTGTGGAGAGAGTATTAGGTGGGGGAAAAAAACCCCACAGGAGCAGCTTTGGTGCTATGCAAGCCCTGCTCAGCAGTAGCCAAAACACTGGTGTGCTATCAACATCCTTACAGTTACCACCCCAAGTACAGCACCATATGAGGAGTCATGAGGACGATTAACTCCATCCCAGCTAAACCAAATAAAATAGAATATCCATGACATCATCATAGGGAGTGCTATTGCAGAGACGGTTATCAAGAAAGGTACCAAGATCATTTATATTTTGTTGGAAACTTGGTTGCTGTAAGAAAACCCCAAGGTATCATAGGATACACTCATGACTCAACAATCATGTGTCAAAGGACAACCTGATAAACCTTCCCATAATCCTATTTACCAGAACACCTGGCATGTGGAAAGGTGTTTTCCTTTGGTCTTCCAGACTCCATCTTGTCTTCTCCTGTCTGTGTTGCTAGAGACTTCATTCTGTCATGCAGACCAAATTAACTCTCACTCTTTTCCACTTCATATCTTTTAGAAGATTTGTATCTTGGTGGCAGTGCCACAGTAGTGTGAACATATTCATGTCAGAGAGGAAAAGCAGGGGAAAAAAAGCCAAGGGAGAAGGCCTGTAAAATGTCACTGGGCAGGCAGCTGTAGTTCTGTCTTTTAAACAGTTCCTTTACTCTGTTAATAAATTTCTTATATTTCTTCACTATAACATTTGCTCCTGGTTTTTCTGTGTGTTGTGGTGACCCCGAGAAATCCAAACCAACATAAAAAAATCTAAAACCAGGACACAAGGTCAAGGGACCTGCCCAAGAAATCCAGTTCTTGGGGATTAAGTAGCAAGATGGATGCTACTACATCTCTATGGATGTGTCTCCACCTACTAACAAGGAGACACAGGCCTTCACAGACGTAGTCAGGTTTTGCAAGATGCATTTCCCTTCCTATAGCGACATTGTCAAGCCTTACTATAAAGTGACCAGAAAGAGGAATTGTTTTGAGTGGGACTCTGAACAAATAACAGCATTTGAACAAATTCAAGAATAAACTGTTCATACTGTGGCCCTGAGACCAGTTCAAACAGGCCCAGAGGTAAAATATGTGCTTTATACTGCAGCCAGGTATAAATATATGATTTGGAGTCTCTGTCAGAAAGCTCCAGAAGAGACTCGAGGTGTCTTCATGGGTTCTATAGTCAAGGATATCAAGGCTCAGGGTCAGATTACATTCCCAAAAGCAGAAGATACTGGCTGCTTATGAGGGAGTTTGTGCAAATTCAGAAGTAAGTGGCACTGAGGCACAGCTCCTTCTGGTTCCCAGGCATCCAGTCCTAAGATGGATTTATAAGTAAAAAATAGCATGGTGCAGATGCTACCCAGAGTATGTGAACTGCCCTCATCTCCTAATCCAGAGAGTAGCTGGGTAGCTTAGGCCATCTAGGTATCCTGGAGGCAACCACCAATTGGCCAGAGGGCACTGGATTTGAGATACCATCAAACAAGGCACTAACTTGTTGAGCCTGGAGAAGAGAAGGCTGCATGGAGATCTTATTGAAGACTTCTAGTATCTATAGAGGGGCTGTAAGAAAGATGGCAACAAAAATTTTGCACAGCTAATTGCAACAGGACAAGAGGTAATGTTTGAACTAATGGAGGGTAGATTTAGTCAGAACATAAGGAAGAATTTGTTTACAGTAAGTATGGTGAAGCACTGTTGTGAAGTTACTCAGAGAGGTGATCTGTGCACCATCCCTTGAAATATTCAAAGTTACGTAGAACTAGTTCAAGATATCCCTGCTCACTGAGAGGGGATTGGATTATATCACCTTTGAAGCTCCCTTCCAACATAAAATATTCCCTTTTTCTATGTACTGCAGTTCTACAGTTCTATGTTCTACAATCACACACGCAGATGCACATAGATCATTAGTAGTTAAAAGGGACCTCCATATGTCAATGAGTCCAACTCCCCTGCTTGAGCAGGTCTATAGAACCTAGGGCAGGTCACATAGGAATGCATCCAGAGAGATCTTGAAAGTCTCCAGAAAAGGAAACTCCACAATAAGGAAGTTTTTACTGATGTTGAGGTGTAACTTGAGGTGCTCCAACTTACATACATTACCCCTTGTCTTATCAGTTCTATGAGTCTGTGAAAATTGTTATCAGAGAATTAAAATAAAATAGGAAGGGATGAAAAATTTATGCCATGAAAAACCATTTCCATTTAATCTGCACAGATTTTCTTTCTTACATGGTTTTCAAAGATAAGTGGGCATCAAAGAAATTACAGCAACAAGCTAATTGTGTGATCCAGTGGACAGCAAGCCTTCTCTTTTTGAGCTGGAGTGTGTTTCATCCATATGGCTCAAAATGTCCTGAAAACTACTGCTGCTAGTGCTACATGACAGTACTGGCATCTGTTGGTAATATGCAAGTAAAATCGTTTCCTCATTTTTTTTGTCATAGTTATATGATAAATAATTTCTTTTTATGAACAATAAAAATAATCTTCCATAATGGATATTAATATAGAAAATTAAGCTTAGTTAGAGCCATAACTGTTTGATAATGGAAGATACTTTAATGTGAAAAACAGAAGATTTTGATCATAGAACAATTTTCACTTTCTTTTATGATTTTCAGGATTTTAGTAGGAAATCTTTATCTTACAGACTCTCCTCAGAATTCTCTCTGTCATCAGAATTCAGGCTAGACATATCACAGATGTATTTCATTCAGAAGAATAAAATTGTTTTTTACGTACATAATGAAGTATTCTTTTACTCAAAAATTCTTGAAAGGCATGAAGATATACTCCAAAGTATGTGCAATCTATTCAGCTTAGCATTTTGAAATATCCAGCTTATGGAAGCCTTTAAGGACTATGAAATTATGAAATTTCCAAGTTCGGGGAAGTTCGGGGTTGAATTTAAATGATGATCAATTTTAGCAATTGTCAGTGACTGAATCTATAATTGATTATTGACTCAATGTTGGTTTTTGGACTGTGAGGAGTCTGACTTTTGTTCAAGCAAGCCAGCAAGAGGCTCTCTTCCCCAGCTGCTAATTGAGAAACCACAAACTGTAAGTTAACTGCCTGTACAGTCAAAACAGGAAGGTCCCAATCCTCCTTCTACCCTTTTAAGAGTAGAAGCTATGAGAGCCAATTGGATGAGCAAAACAGGAAAAACACCGAAGAGCCATCTACCTGTAGTGTTCACCTACCTGGTGAATAACTCTATTTCCAAGGTTCTGCTTGTATAACACTGCCCTTTCTGAAAAAAGGACATTAATACGCCTTGCTTGAACACACAAATATGCTTTTTGCCTGCTCCTTATTGAATAATCCCCAGACAACCGGACAGTTGTTGGGATGCCAATGACTTCAAACTAAACTCTGCAGCATGTTGACGGTTCTCTGGTGGTAAAACTTACTCTACCTCTTACAAATTCTCCATAATTCTGCTTTCTTTCCTCTGTCTATTTTTGTTTCTGTCCTAACTGCAACATTAAGTTAAATAAAAACATTGATATGTTTATGGTAGTTGACCTCGTTTTTGTCTTAATTTCGCCCTTGGGTTCTTTGAACCTCTTGGTCCAAAGTCAAACAACCAGTAATAGGACAGTTACTTTGTGTAATATTTGTATTTTATATATACATTTTAAATATAAATATATATTTTATATATTTTGGTAGTAATATTTATAGTACTATTGTATCATACCTTTAGTGACTTATTTTTAGTATTGCTGCTGAAAAACAACTTGTCAAGGCACCACCAAAACAAAAATCTAGCATAATTTTTCAGCAAATGGAGAGTAAAGGTCTCTTATTAACAATTAAATTTGTGATGATACTTTCCAGTTTTTTTGAATAAATGAACAATTTTAAAAGTCTTTTGATTTAGAGAGGTGATTGTCATTTCACTGAGGGCTATTCAATCAGACTGTGGTACCACTTTTTACTACTTTGTGAAAGAGATTTAAAGAACATAAATTTGATAAATAATAATTAAAATACTGATCAATGCTTAGTAATATTTGTTTCCTTTCTACACTTGCATAACATGCCCACTATTCCAAATGAGATAGAGTTAACCAATAGAGGCACAGAAGTTTAGTCAAAAAATTGAAGAATATATTCTTTGAGTGGAAAATAAAGCATGTTAGGAAAGAAAGGACTAGAGAATTGAAAGCTTGTATTTCTGAAGTCTTGTTTTTGCCCTGCAAATGTTTTAAAATTATTTACCTATAGACTGGCGATAGGTATCATGAACAGAAATAATATGAAAAAAACATTTTTAGTTTTTTTATATTTGGTTAAAAATGGGTCTGAAATCATAAAATCATATGTAGGAATGCGTAACTGAAGAAAAATTGGTCGGGACCTACTGTCTACAAGTTTGTTTTGTCCTTGTAAGTCCAATGATTTTTTTCAAATCCTTGAAGTTCAGTCTGGAGAAAATGTAGAAGTATTTTCCAGTCTTTAACTCATGTATTGGTGTCTTAGGTTAGGTAAAAGAGATTTTGGTATCACCTTTCCATTCTTCTTGTTCTCAAAATAATATCTGTTCTGTTTTAGACTGTCAGGGGAGGCAGAAAAGCCCTAACCCTGGATAATGCTTTTTGCCCTCAGAAAGGCCAAAGCAATGGTCAGCTAATGGCCTATTTGGGTTAACAAAAAATGCCATGTAATCTAGATGCCTGGAGTTGCTTTGAGTTGGGTTAATGACTTTATGACTGGTTTAGAGGAGGGAGTTCAAGGGTTCTGCCATCTATCTTTCACTCTAATAGAAAGACTCTGCTTGGGAGTGAGTATGGTGCATACTCCTCCTTCATCTCAGACCTTTGCCTGGACCTCTGATGGTTCTGCCCCCTCTACTCTGAGCCAAACCAAGTTGCACTGCCTGACAGAATCCCAACTCTCACTCTGCCCACTACCACCACAAGCAAGCCCTATCTTGGAGCTGTGCAATCACCTGCTTTTGCTGACCTAGTCAGGTTTTTGGGGGTGGTGAAGAGAGAGGGCCCAGCAGGATGGGTTGAAGTTCTGAGGGACTCGCAGATTCATAGAATGGTTCAGGTTGGAGGGCACCTTCAAGATAATCTAGTTCCAACCCCCCTGCCATGAGCAAGGATACCCCCACTAGACAAGGATGCTCAAGGCCCCAGCCAATCTGGCCTTGAACTCTTCCAGGGAAGAGGCATCCAGAACCTCCCTGGGCAACCTGTTCCAGTGTCTCAGCACCATCATAGTGAAGAATTTCCTCCAGACTTCCAGTTTAAACCTACCCTTTTCCAGCTTGAAACCATTACTCCTGGTCCTACCATTTCAAGCCCTTGTAAACAACCCCTCCCAAGCTGTCCTGCAGCCCCTTTCAGATACTGGAAGGTGCTATAAGATACTCCTAGATTCTCCTCCTCTCCAGGCTGAACAGCCCCAACTCTCTCAGCCTGTCCCAGTAGGAGAGGTGCTCCAGCCCTCCAATCATCCTCATGGCCCTCCTCTGGACAAATTCCAACACTCCAATATCTTCCCTGTGTTGGGGGCTCCAAAAATGAACACAGTACTGCAGATAGCATCTCACAAGAGTAGAATAGAGGGGGAGGATTACCTCCTTCAACCTAATGGTCACACTTTCTTGATGCAGCCCCAGATGTGGTTGGCTTTCTGGGCCACAAGTGAACGTTGCTGGCTCATGTTGAGTTACTCATCAACCAACATCTCCAAGTCCTCCTCAAGGCTGCTTTCAATCTGTCAGGCATGATTTGCCTCTGATGAAGCCATTTGGTTACCAATCACCTCTTTATTTTCTATTGGCCCCAGCATGGCCTTTAGAAAGATCTGTTCTATGATCTTGCCAGGCACAGAGTTGAGGCTGACTGGCCTATAGTTTCCAGGGTCTTCCTTTTCTCCCTTTTTTAAGATGGGGGTGATGTTTCCCCTTTTCCAGTCAGCAAGAACTTCAGCTGACTGCCATGGTCTTTTAAATATGATGGCTAATGGCTTG
The DNA here is from genome assembly GCA_013397515.1 of Upupa epops. Lineage (NCBI taxonomy): Eukaryota > Metazoa > Chordata > Aves > Bucerotiformes > Upupidae > Upupa > Upupa epops. The sequence goes on along the minus strand of VZRI01012756.1, from coordinate 81,704 downwards.
GCAAATTCATTTGCCAGTTACCTCAGGACCCATGGGTGCATCTCATCAGGCCCCATGGACTTGTAAATATTTAGGTACTTCAGATGGTCTCAAACCTTATATTCACTGAAAGTGGTTGGATCATCCTTCACCCTGTCTCGATCTTTTCCTACTGGTACTTCGGTGGAGTGGCTACAGCCTTTGCAGCTGATGACTGAGATAAAGAAGTCATTAAGCACCTCAACCTTCTCTATATCACTTGTGACAAGGTCTCCATTTTCCCTCAGGGAAGGTCCTATGTCATCCCTAGCTTTCCTTGAGTTACTGATGTATGCAAAAAAACCCTTCCTTATCTCCCTGGCCAGATTTAATTCTATCACTCTCCATCTAGGGCTGTCTTGCCTCCATTTTGTTTGCATTGATATGTAATATCCTGCTTTTTAAAAGATTTTATTTCACTTGCATTTGGGTGCTGTGATCTCTCCCTCTCACTGCCTTGAGGGAAAGAGGGAGCCAGGGGAGGAAGATTTCTAACCAAGGGTCTCTGCTTTAAAATAGAACCAAACAAGGACAATTGTTATGGCATATTATCACACATTAATAACAAAAATACTTAATCAATGAACAAGATATTTTAATGAAAACATTGAGATAATTCCAATTGAAATAAATACAATTTTTTCAGTGAATATGATGTACATTTTTCCCAAATATTCCTGCATCACTCACTTCTGATACTGTGAGACTTACTTTTAATTTCTACTGGAACAGATGGGTCAGCTCACAGCCTTAGATGAATGCATGGTCTCTAGCAAGTAAAACCAAAGCATTCTTCCAACATCTGTGTACAGATGAAATAAACTGTAAAAGCTGTGTCATGGTTGACAGAATTACAAATAATAATATCAAGACTAATGAACCATGTGACATAGCTGCAACTTTGGAAGAACTTTTCAATAATCAAACTTTTTTCCCTTCTCTTTGGCTAGTATCTCTGTCTGGGCGTAAGTATAGAAAAGAGGGCTTTTTATCAATAACAGTGAAAGTCTACAGTGTATTTCAGTTCAACAACCGAGAAATACAAATTCTGATCTGTTCTAATACTCTGTAAGGAGTGAAGCATTGTACTGGGTGACTTGCAAACGTAAAGACTGAAAAGACTGGCTCTGCTCAACCTTTAAGATGAAAGACAGAGTGGGTGGATAGGTCAAGTGTTCACAGGAATCAGACTGACAGTACTAATAAACACCATCATACAGAAATGATATGGTGATAATTTCTGTCTACTTCCTGAACAAAGAAACAAGAGATTGTTTTCCATCACTATTTTAGATTTCAAGTAAGTGATATTTCATTTTGCTAATCACTATTTTTTGCATGCTGCAAACAATTCTTACCAAGAACAATTTATTCCCCATGGAAACACGGGCAATTATGTGACCGTGGCAATTAAAAGATCTCTTGTTCGTAATGAAGTGTTTCCAAGAAAATAGAAATCAGTCTTCCAAATACTTACAAAAATGTAAATTGTAATTTGTGCAACCTGAGTTGAACTAATACTTCATTTCCAAAAGGCTATGTAAATGTACCAAACCTTCTGAAAAACCGTTCAGTAAAAAGATGTTTTAATTTTGGACATCTTTATTACCCTGTCTCTTGTTAACTCTTTTTCTCCAATTGTAGATCCTCGAGAAGAGTGAATTAAATCCTTAAGGACAGAGACTGCTTCTAAGTTGCTTGTTACTGGTGTTGTCTAGGTAGGGAAAGAAAAAACTCCATTTAATCTGGACCGTATGTTGAGTGCCAAATTTATTCTAAGCTTAAACTCAAATATGCTTTATTCCTGGCTCCACTGTGCAATTAATGGAAACTGCTATTTATCTCTCGTGTGGAACACTCGTATTTTCTTAATACACAGTGCAAAGACACATGGGTCTCACTTGGATATGGAATGGAAAGCCTTTGTGTGCATTGCAGAGCTCATATATTAGGAAATGTATAATCCACAAATTTGACTGTCACAGCTTAGTCTCAGCTTTTGGCTTGAAATTTGTACTTAAGTTTCCAACATTTAATGGCATAGAACTCCAAATAAAAAAAAACAACACAAGACTTCCTCTGCAATGTATAAGGTAAAATAGGAGGCTCTGAAGGCCTCCAAGTCAAGTCTTGCTAAGATTTTAGTGGGAAAAAAAAGAAGAAAAAAGTCTTTCATTATGTTCTCATGAGCAGAATAGAGTAGTATATATAATGTCAACATTCTATTCATATTAAAATAGCCTGTATTATACCATGTAAAGTACTTAAATGTAAGTAAGCTAGGTTCATTTTTTTTAAATTAAAAAACCAGCTTCAGCAAGCCATGGAAACAGAGAATTTCTGTCTATATAATTTGTATTGATGAAAAACAACTTAGCTCTCTACTATGTATGGTTGTGTATACCCCTTCCCTGGAAGTGTTCAAGGCCAGATTGGCTGGTGCCTTGTACAACGTGGTCTGGTGAGTGGGGTGTCCCTGCTCATTGTAGAGGGTTGGAACTAGATGGACCTTTCCAACCTGAACCATTGTATGAATCTATGAATCTATGTAACACCAAAGTACAGTATATCTACTATCATATATTGTCTGCCCTGCAGTGTAGAAGAACACTTTATATAATTTTCAATTAACTGATTCTATGAAAAATTGAATGTAGGTAGGTTATTTAGATAAATAATTAAAGTATGACTATAGCATGTGGACAAAAATGACACAAGCAGTGGGAAACAGGAGGTCATTCAGTTGAATTGGTGGAAGAACTGGGTTTGCTTATGTGCTTGGAAGAAAGAAATGATAAAAAAGGAAAAATTATTTTTTACTACAGGCATGGGAAATTGTTTCCTGGTCTTATTGCTGGACTGTTGTCAGAACTAGCCCTGCTTTCAGTGCTATTTTTTTTTTTTTGTTTGAAGGGTTGTAGAGATAGTGGCATAGGCATTAATTAAAATAATATAAATTTAGTCAATTGTATTTCTAGTTCTACAATAAAAGCAGGCATTAAAATTCCACTATATTTAAATGACTGAAATAGAAAGACATTAGTATTTTTATGGCACTGAACTTGAATTCTGGATTTGGGGTAATCTTTACATTTTGAAGTAATATTCACTCCTACATTTGCAGAAAATTCTGTCAAAAAGAAAAGAAAAAGATAATACAAAGGAAATACAGAGGTAGCAATCAGCTAATGTAGCTAATATAAGACTGTCCTCTTTTCATTTCATTTTAACCATCTTGTAATGTTATCATGGTATTGTGAAAGAAAAGATTGCATTATAAATTGTGTCAATTTTGAAATGATATATCATTGCATGATGAATGCCTTCACTATACATTATGCATGATGAATTCTCTAGACTATCTACTTATACACTGATGATGCATTTGCAAAAGAGTGGCAGAGAAAGGTTTTGTGGTTTGTGGATGTTTTCCGACTTGTTTATTTTTTCTTAGGTTTCTGGAAGTTCTTTATTTTATGTTAATTATTGTCAAATGCAAAAAAATACATTTGTAATTGCAATTATGTCTTTCCAAAGAATCTTCAGTTTCCAAATGATATGCATGCCCCACAGTAGACAAAAGACTAATTAAATCTCTACAGCAAAAAAATGGAGAAGCCATGACTGTTTCAAAATGTATAAGAAAATGCAGAAGTTCCATTTGAAACCAGGAAAACCCCCTAATTTAAGATATCAGAACTTTCATAATCCACTGGGATGAGATAAATGTGGTTCTGATTACTATTGAGTGATCTTTTAGAACCTAGATGAGCTGGCCAATGATGGAAGACAATGGCTGTTGGTCTTAGCAATAAGTAAAGAGCAGAGGTACAGAACTTCTAAAGTGCTAGGAAATACCAACCTATCAATAGGATCACTGGATAGTATTTTCATTAGTAAATGAAGACCACACACATTCAGAAGGTCAGAATATTCCATTCATACTTCTAAAAGTTTGGGAATTTCAGAAACATTCAGAGGCAGTCAAGTTATATTTATCTGCAGTTTCTTAATCCTTAGGCTCACTACACACTAGACATATTATGTGATGTAAGAGTAATCAGCAGAGTGAATTTTGTTTTGCTGTGCAGAACTTAATTCCCTCTGATAAATATTCAGCTGACATCACTATCATGACAGCATTTTTCTGTACTGCTTCTGAAATAGTACACTGTGAACAGATGATGGAGTTCACTCCCCTGGTTTAATGTGTGAGACATAAAAGATATGCCTGTCTATTTCAGGAGCCACTTTCAAAGGAAAAGCTACTTGGGCTTCATTCAGTCCTTCACAGATTTTACAGCAAACTCTAATGGAGAATTTAGAAAGTGACAGCTCTAAATGATTTAGGAGGATTCCAAGTCCAGTACTGCTTCTAGTGAAGTCTGTTATTCTTCACTCAGTTGTGAAAAGCTTTTCTTAAGTCTCAATAACCAGAGTAACTCTTGGAAAGTCAGAATGAGACATCAGAGAGCAAATATGTTTACCTACTAAACTTACCAAAACAAATACCTGCAATATAGATAATTAAAAACTGCACTCAGAGAAAAGAGGAAATAAACACATCTAGGCCACTTTTTTCACTAAACATCATCTTATGAAGATGCGTTCTTTCCTTTGAAAGATGGACTAATTGAACTGGCAACACACCCTTACAATAGTTATGGTTTATTTTGTGTCTACCAAAGAAATGCAAAAGGATTGGCAAAAAATACCAACTCAGAAAAATATCTCTCAAAGAATATTTAAACAGAATAACTATGAAGAATTATTGTGATAGAAAGATTGTGGTATAATTTTAATAACTAAAGATAAAAATACTGCACCTCTTCAATATATAAAATGCAATCTGTCTAAATAGCTGTTATTTTCTATATATTGAAAGGTTATGAAGATGGGGGAAAAGAAGAAGCAGATATAATTTTGAATTTCTAATTGAGGACTTCTTGTCTTTGTTTTTCAAATGTGATAAACCTCCATAGATTCTGCATTTCATCCCATCTGCGTTTTCTTCAATTCATCGATTGATTTGTGCCAATCAACTCACATTTTATCAAGGTGCTCAAATATACTGCGACTTCATTAACCGGACAAGTAGTCTGTCTCATTATGTGAGACAGAAAGGCCCACTAAGCTCTCAGTGAACAGCAGACATTACTTTTGATCTCCTGTACTTCTGTGGATGTGGGTGACAACTGTTTTACCACTATTTTAATAGATACTTGACCTGAGCATCAATACAGATATTTCACTCCATGGTGCCAGAGGACAAATGGTGTGAACACAGTACGCTAATACAGGTGCTCTGATTTTTCTTGATTTCCTGAGAGAGTTTTTATATTTTTTCTATTGCTTGACATTTAATAATGGTACTACTTAAGAAATCCCTGGTCTTTCATATCTAATATAAATGAAAAAAAACTCCACCTCATAACTTAACATTGCTGCAATTACTTAAGTACAATGTAGAAGTATTTAAAACTAAATGAAAAAAATATCAGATAACTTATATGTACATATCAAACTCTAGGTTTTTTGTTTTTTAACAAGAATACATTAAATTCATTTAAAAATATTATTTGCATTTCAAATGCCTTTTGTTCAAAGTATTCAAAATTATTAAAGAGCTATATTTAAAATATAACAGGTTAAATAAAAATTAATAGCTACACTATGCCGTTTTTTACAAGTAAGATAAATAGAACAGAAGGAAACAACTCTCTGAAAGAACAAAATATATTCTTACACATGATGGTGAGTGTTTTAGTTTGAGTTTGGGCAGGTTTCTTGCCTGAAGCATAGGGAAGATTATTTGGCAAATCTGGAATTTTTTTAATTCTGTGACCTGGTGTGGCTGGTTTGGAGGCTTCTGTTTCCTGTTTCTTGCTCTTCTTTTTCCCTTGACTTCTGTCTGCTGTTCAGAGAATGCACATGGCACTGCAACTAAGCTCAGCAGCCATTTAGTCCTGGGAATGTGGTGCACAGAGAGAGGGCGAGAGGAACCTCAGAGTTTGGAGGAGGGACAATTTTGTCTAGAATGCATTTTTAATTGAAACAGTTTTTTCCTGTGTCATTTGTGGCCATAGGAGTTGTTACACTGGAAATGGAGGATTGGCTTGGAAGCACAGGGAACAGGGTATTGTATTTTAAAATGCCCACCAATTCTGAGGGACGTATTCATAGATCGTATGAACTCCACATTTCCTAAAGAAGAAAGAATTGCTGGAAGCATCTTCCCTTGGAGGAGGTGGAGATAGCAGCTTGGCCCAGTTATGTAAGTGTATGTGATTAATCTCTGTATGTCGTTTTATGAGGTTTTATGTGAGGTGATTTAAACGTGCCTTGTTGTTTTTCCCCAAATCAAGTTAGTTTTTTGTTTTGCCTGCAATTTGTAAGAGGATTTATATTGTCTTTGTTTTGTTTGTATTTTTGTTGTGGACCCTTAGCACATTAATTAAATTAATTGGTTAATTTCATGTCAGGTTAAAACCTTGGCAATGAGGTTTTAAACAAACCCTAATGCTTTGTTTTCTAACTTGACTACTTCCTTGTTGCACTGTCTCCCTCCCTTCTTGTTCACAGTTTAATGCTTATTTTGAGGTCATCCAGATGAATTGCAAAGATGTTGTTTTCCCACTTTTCCAGGTGGATCCCATATTTTCCAAGCAACTCTCAAAAAGGAACATAGGATCATAAAAATTAAAAGCTGTTGTCAATACAAAATATGCAACTAGCTTTTCACCATCAAGATCCATCCACTCCTCCCATATCCCTTCCCAGTAACTCCTAAGACCAAGGAGGAAACTCCAAGCATCAAGCATATAAGCTCCTAATCATCTGGTCATGTTGCTAGCGCCCACATGAATAAGAGACACAGTACATTTGCCCAGCTGACATGCTAGACAAACCTTGTCAGTTTGTCCACTAAAACCCTCAGCATGCAGCCTCTTAGCAGGCTGAGGCAGCAGAACAACCTCTGTCCTTACAGCAGGGAGTCTCCTACCAATATTTCTTTGGTCTGTCTTACCAGTGCTGCAACATCTCAGGTATTAACAGCTCAGAGGCTTTGTCAGAAAAAGGTTCCTGCCCTTGCCTGGGCTAGGGCCCTAAACCTGCTGTAAAAGTCATAATGTAGGAGTAATGACAGTCATCCTGTACAAGAGTATGTGAACTCTCAATCTTCACCAACCTAGTTGTCTCTATTGCCCAGCCTGACAAGCTGACCCTCCTTGATTGTAGCTGGATTCTACTCTTGTAGGGCAGTATCCTGAGTGACATTAGGTCCATCTCATTTTGTTATCCCTGGTGGTAGTCTAGTAACCTCTTCCCATAGCTCTAATACTCATGTTGCAGAGTTGCACTCTTCCTGCAGATCCTGATCCTGAGATCATTGCCTTTGATTATGGAGGCCATTGCAGCCCCTGAGCTGCAAAACTACAATCTATAGGAGGTCCTACTGATTAAAGGCTTCTGATTTGCTTGGAGGCTGCTAGGGACCCTGCACCATGTGCATTGCCTTCTCTATTATATTAAATCCCTCTCTATTATATTCCAAAAGTCTGGTGAAGTCCCCACTAACTGGAAAAGAGGAAACATAACTCCTGTTTTCAAAAAGGGTAGGAAGGAGGAGCCAGGGAACTACAGGCCAGTCAATCTCACCTCTGTGCTCTGTAAGATTATGGAGCAGATCCTCCTGCAGGCACTACTGAGACAGGAGAATGGTAAAGAGATGATTTTGTACATTCAGCATGGCTTTACCAAGGGTGAATCCTGCCTGACAAGCCTGGTGGCCTTCTAGGACCAGGTCATAACATTAACGGATGAGGGGTGAGCAACTGATGTCATTTACCTGCACCTGACTGATTCTATAACTTCTTCCCAGGGAGGGAGATGGGGCACTGCAGGAGGCTACCCAGGGGGTTTGTGGAGTCTCCTTTTCTGGAGATGTGTACCCTGGTCATGGACCTGGTCAGGGTGTCCTGCTGTGGCAGGAAGATTGTACTAGGTGATCTTGAGGTCCCTTCTGATTCCTGGTGATTCTATGATTCTATGATTCTATGTCCACTTCTGCAGTGAATGCTGCCTCTAGAGGCTACCTCTGTTAGCCAAAATATTAAACAACATAAGTTGTAGTTGAATTAACTTTTACGAAAATATAGGATGTGGATTGAAGACACAGATGTGATTGGAAAGATACTTGGATTTAGGGATGAATCATTGGTGCTAGAAAGTTTTTTTCCCTTGATTCAGAGACAGTATTACAAAGTGTTATTTTTATCTCTGCATCTGTAATGTTAGAAAAGGCATTTTATTTGGCATTCTGGAGAGTAATATTATGTGTAGTGATAGAAAACAAAAAACAAAATTACTGATAATATAATTTACTGTGTTTCAATTCCAGAAAAAAACCAGAGGTATTAAAGGCTTTTTAATAAACAGTGTTTCTGAATCTTTAGGCTTGTGATTGAAGAAAGCAGGAATAGACACTGCCTAGAAAATGTGGTTTTGAAGAAAAATCACAAGACAGAAATAAATACTTAGAGTAGTCACTGCAATGATTCATGTAGTCAAGACAACAGAATCCTTACAATGAATAGAGTTAGTTCCTTCCCACGAGGGTCTGTTGTTGAAATGAAACTTTATCCAGTCAACTGATTAGTAAGATTTTTCTGAAAGTAAATATATGAAAGTAGGAATTTAATTAAATGCTAAAAGAACTATATAAGTGGGTAAAACATTAAAATGGTAAAATAATATCGAAAATAGGTTTCCAGAAGGTCAAAAACTTGAAAGTATCTAAAATATGCATTAAGACTGCCTATAAACATGTTTGAAACAAACAACAAATTCTTAGATGGTTATGTATCTGCTGTTAGGAACATTCATCTGTAGTTGCTGTCTCATCCTCTGTGTCTTATAGTAACCAGCCATCAGTACACACTTGCTCTTATATACAAATCCTATTTTTTTCCTAAAGATCTATCACAGTGTGAAGAATTGCAGTCACAGATTTAAAAATTTCAAGTAACATAAATGCAAAATAAGTCGAGAACTTTTCAGAATTTTCCCTATACCTCTTTAGGAGATGAAACATACAGACTTTGCTGAATACTTGGGATATTACTCAGTTCTTAAAAAACACTAATTTTCAGTAAATAGAAAAGCATAAGTACGAGCAACATAATATACAAATAGCAAGAATGCATATTACATCTGCCTGGAGCAGCCTTACTTTATGGTGATACTTTGGAATATACTCTATATTTATGCTATACAACAAAGACAGAGGCATGTTCACCAGAATTAAATTGCATCTAACTTTTCTGATTTGTGTTCCTATTAATATAATAGTTAAGGGAGTTCCCATTCAGCAAAGAATCAAAGACATGGTAGAGTAAAAGACTGATTCCTCCAAAGTGTTTTTGTGAAAAATGCTATTTAAAAAACTGTTCAGAACAATTAGCTGTAAATCAAAATGTGACCAGATTGTGTTAGAAAAATAGATGATGCAACTGGTGTTTCATTTCTGAGGTCTTAGATTCAGTATCCTAAATAATAAGTATAGATGAATTATTTAGTCAGATTCTAACAATCTGTTTTACCCGAAGTTCATATAGAGGTATTTAAACCTAAGTGTTCAGATGAGATATGAGAGTCTGACATTAATAATCACATTAATTATGTGACACCAACTAAGCCTTGAAATTCTGATCTTAATTTGGAAATTAGTCAGTTTTCCAATTCTGTTTAAACTTCAGTCATCTGTAGATATTTGCACTGTACTATTGTCAATTTAAGGATGGAATAATATAAGTTTTGATTAAAGTCTAAAATAGTGTAATGATATAGACTTAGATTTCTTATAGATTTTTATTTTCATTATGTATTAACTTCATTTACATAGGAATTACTTCATATTAATTAGAAGCAAAGTATTTTTTTAATAACACAACTGCTAGGATTGTGTCATTACTGCCAAATAACACATTTTCAGACCTTTTAAGGCAGCATTCTGTTCTGATACTGAATGCTTATACATGTTTCCAATAAAACTTTATTGTCATGCTTATGACTTAGGCTATCTGGGGCTTGTTTTCACTGATCTTACAGTTAGAAACTTGTATTAAGTCTCTCTAATGAGAAATTGTTGTAGAAAGAAGTAAAATGTGACACTGTCTTGAAAATGTTAAACTACATTTCCAAGTTTTACATATTGTTCTTTTCTGAGGTTTGCTAATGAAAAATCCAAAGTTTATAGTCTGTCTCAGTGTCTGTAACTACATTAATACTCGGGAGAAATATCTTATTTTTCAAAGCTAGAGAACAACAGTTTTGAACTGGTAATTATTTTATCCATCCACAAATGATGATACTACTCTTCAGGACAGCTGGTCACAAATGCAAAACAAACTAGATCTTCCCATCAAACTGCAAGGTAAGAGAAGTTATTCACCTAATATCTCTTCAGCATGTCAATAAAAATCAAAGGCTGATCTTGTATGCACAATACACATACTACAAGTGACATGCAGCATTTATCTATGAATAAGGGGTATTTCTTAAATTCAATTGAAAAAACCTGCTAAAACCCAGCAGTATTAGGGATATTTTCCTTCAGCAAATTTAAACTTGAATTCCATCACAAAAACCCATTTAAAATAGATCTCTACAGTGGAGTAACGCACTTGAAATGAACAGCTGGAATCAGTGACTGTGCAGAGGCAAGACACTACTAAGCAAACTTATTGATGAAGAAAAGAAATCCTGCTTTGCAAAGTCATAAAAAACCACATTTCCTGGCTCCTGCTGAACCCTGTCTGGGAAAGCAATGCTCTTATTTCTGATCTGGCAAAATAAAATACTAGATATCACATTTCATACATTTTATTTGAGAAATTGTTTACCTCCATGTACGCCATCAGGTTTTAATAATGGTGTATAAACACTGAAGTCTTAAGCTCCTCTGAAAAGCAAAATCCCTTGTCATTTTGCAAGGGCTGTGAGTAAATATGAAAGCAAAAAATGCTGTCAAGCTCTGCATCAAGCAGATAAACATGTAACACCTGAAAACTAAGCTTAGTATAGTAGTCATACAGGAAACAAATGTGTGGCAGTTTTGTTAAAGATTTCTTTTTATCAGTCAGAACAGACCATTCTAATTATATATACATCAGTAAACTGGATGTTATTATTCCTTTGACATCACCTTCCTCTATGTTAAATACAGGAAGCATATAAAAAGAATTAAAGACAAAATAAGGAATAAATAATCTAAAGACATGTACATGGAGTACAATTATTTACAACAAAAATTTTAAAAGTGATTTAAATATCCAAAATAAATAACAAAATTATACTAATATAGAATAAAAGATAATTTTTCCTTACACCAAAACTGATAAGAACTTAGGTAATGTTTTATTTTTAGTATAGATTTTTGAATATATGACTATCACTAAAAGAAGTTTCTTGGTATATACTATTATTATATAATACATACATAATATAAAATACAACAGTGCAATAATACTAATAATGTATGATAAGTATGTAATAGCCTTATACAACCTTGTTTGTACTGGAACTCACTAGATACTGGTTGTTACAGTCTAGAAATGAAATCTTGTCAGATACTCATCTTACTTGACCAGAGGAGAAAGGGGTAGAGGAGTGGAGAAACCTCCAAAGCAAAAAACAAACCAAAACAGAATAATAAAAAGTCCAAAGTCCAAACAAATAAGGAAGAACTCTGAATTAGAAAGCAAAGTAAAAATGAACACAGAGTTCCATATGATTCTTTAGACAAAAATAACACTTTCTGCTAAACATTTCCAGAAGCAATGCTCTAAAGCAAGTACAAAAAATGCTTTTAGCAACTAACTCAACTAGGTCTCACAACTTTTGAACACCAAGCTTTTACTTTTGTTACTATAGGCAAGTGAGTTTAAACATCTAATTTGAAAAGAATAAGATCCTCTCAGTCCAGAGTTCTAGCTGAACTTCCTAACAACAAAACCAGAAATGCAATACTCCCCCATTCCTTTCAGTTTTAATGTGTCTTTTTGTCTTCTATAATTTCTAGTTGATGGTATGCTGAAAAGGAGAAATCATGCTTTTTTTTTTTCCAAAATATATTATTAGGCCATTTTTTGAATGAGATCATGAGTCCTTTCTATACTTCTATATGACCTAAAACAGTAATCGACATCAGGCAAGATTTCTATGCAGTTCACGTCAGCTTAAACAATTAATCATTACATAATGAATCCATCTATCTCATAGCAATTTCTATGATGAAAGTACAAAAGTTTCTGAAGAGAGTGTTTCTATTATTACTAGTATAGTTTGGGGACTGACCTGTTGGACAGCAGTGTAGGAGAAAGGGACCTGGGGGTCCTAGTGGACAGCAAGATGACTATGAGCCAGCAATGTGCTCTTGCGGCCAAGAGGGCCAACAGCACCCTGGGGGGAATCAGAAGGAGGGTGGTTAGTAGATCGAGAGAGGTTCTTCTCCCTCTCTGCACTGGTGAGACCGCATCTGAGGTATTGTGTCCAGTTCGGGGCCCTTCAGTTCAAGAACGGCACAGAGCTGCTGGAGGGTGTCCAGCATAAAGCAACAAAGCTGATGAAGGAAATAGAACAGCTCCTTATGAGGAAAGGATGAGGGAGCTGGGTCTCTTTAGCTTGGAGAAGAGAAGGCTGAGATGTGACCTCATTAATGTCTACAGATATGTGAGGAGTGGGTGTCAGGAGGATGGAGCCAGGCTCTTCTCAATGTCATCTAGTGATAGGACAAGGGGCAATGAGTGCAAGCTGGAACACAAGAGGTTCCATATAAATATCAGGAGGAACTTCTTCACATTGACAGTGATGGAGCATTGGAATAGGCTGCCCAGGGAGGTTGTGGAGTCTCCTTCTCTGGAGACATTCAAGACCCATCTGGGTGTGTTCCTGTATGAATTGGTCTAGGTGATCCTGCTGTGGCAGGGGATTGGACTAGATGATCTTCCAAGTTCCCTTCCGATCCCTGATGATTCTGTGGTTCTGGTTTTATTAGAAAACCAAACCAGCATATTTTGCTCAAGCCACAATGATAAAAATGTCTGCACTTCCATCTTTTCTCAATCTTCAGCCACGAGGAGCAAAAACATCCCCAAAAAAAAAGCCTGAGGCAGACACACACAACAGGAAAAAAATCTAAATAGCTGACCTGAAATGTAAGACATTAATACAAACATAACAACAAGCACCAAGGTACTGCAATATTTGGCATAATTAATCACTGACATATGGCTTTACTCCTCACAGTTTCCTAAAACAAGGTCATGTTACAAAGAATATACTTGCAAATTTGGTGTTTGCATATAATTTAAAAGTGATGAAACAACTTCACAAGTTCACATGCTGGTGACCTAATGTTTGCTAAGGCAATGATATGGACTTTATATTAAGTGTGTCAGAGTAATAACCAAAGCATGATCAGAAGTGCAAATGTGTATGACACTGTGGAAGTACAGAGGATACCACACACTCCTCACATGGTGCTGATTGATGGAAGAGGGCTGTCTCAGTTTTACAGGCAAGAAAAGTGAAGATGAATTAACAAAGGAAGTAGTTGAGGTGCTACCCTTGGAGATACACAAGGTGAGGCTCAACAAGGCCTGTGCTAGCTGATCTAGTCAAAGACATCCCCACTTTCTGCTGAGGGATTGGACTTCAGACTAGATGATCTTTGGACTTGCCTTCCAACTCCAGCAATTCTGTGATTCTATGAAGATAAGATGGTGCAATGGCCTAGAGAGAAAGCTAAATGTTTAAACCTGGGATGGGTGATGAATCCATTAAGCACTAATGAGGAAAGATTAGAGGCCCAAAACAGACAACATAATGGGTGTCTGCTACAGGTCAGATATTCAAGAAGATAGAGATGAAACCTTTTCAAACAACAGAATGAAGCTATGTGAAACCACAGGACTTAATATCATGGGGCACTTTAGTTACTTTAATATCTGTGAAAAGGGCAATGTAGCAGAAATAATAGATTATTCTGAGCTGACTAGACAAATCTGTGTCTACCTTTTCATTGGTCTAAGAATCCCTGTTAAGTTCAACCTGGGGCCTTCAGTTCCTGACAGAGCTAATGCTGTAAGCATACACTGTCAACTCTTTCATTGTCTCTGTCTCTTGGACAGAGTATTTAAAGGTACTTCCAGCCTTGACTGTGTCTCTTGCTTCTTCTGGATGCCCCAGTAGGTCCTGGGCCTGATTAATCTCTTAACTGAGGCTGTCAAGGGACCCATTGCCAACCAGCTCATCTTACCCTGCTGGGGACAATTTAAAACTCTAGCTCAAATAGAGGGCCCTATTTGGCTTGGGGGCACATCCAACTGCTGGCTTATCCTCTGTTGAGGGCAGTGCTGATTTATGGTGCACTGATGACTCATAACTCCTGTTATTCCTGAACAAAACAGATGTGACTAGAGAGGCTCAAGAGATGCCAGAGTTCAATATCATGAGTGAGCTGGAGTAATTAGCATACACAAAAGTAAAGGCTAGGAAAGCTTTGTTTGTTCAGCCTGTGGACAAGAAATTTATGGTAGGTCTTCCTGCTATCCCCAAGTGAATGTTGTCAAGGTATACAGGTCTCTACAAGTGCCTGAAAGAGATTCAAATGAGGAAAGGCGCAGCTACCTCTCCCTGGTGGCAAGTGATAAAACTAGAGGAAATGGTTGCAAACTGGTTTCTTAGGCTGATGTAGGCTGCCCTGGAGAAATGGTGGAGGTTGAATCCCTGGAGGTATTTAAATGATATGTAGACCTGGTGCTTAGGGACATGATTTAGTCATGACCTAGCACTCCAGAGTCAAAAGTTGGACTTTATGATCTTAAAGACAACAAAAGAGATTCTGTGATCTATAGAGAAGACTGTCGGAGTCTTTTCCAAGATACAGAAATAAAGTGTCAAGGAACAGATGCTGCAATATGGGATGTTTTAGTATGAAGTTAGCAATAACATTTTACTATCAGAGTAGCTGTACACTGGAGAAAATTGCACAGAGAAGATTCAGGCTATTTTAAACGACTAATGTAAAAGTTACTATAGACATTATTCTCATTTTTATATAAGGAAAAATGAGTCTTTAAATGGGTCATGCTATGATAAACTGCGTGAATCTTGCCATTCAAATCTGTTTCTTAAAAGAACGCTTATTACATGACAACTGTCTAGAGTAACTATATCTATGAAAGCAGCTAACTAATTGTCAAAGTACATTCTATGAAGAAGACAGTACTGCAGAAAACATCCTCAATATGAACTTCAAATTACTTCTCAGATTAGTTTTCTTGACCAACTACTGGCACAGATGAATGATTAATATTAGGAATGCGTATTTACACCCCAATTTCAACCAGTTCAAGATTTATCCATTGTTAATAGAATCTCCAAGAAGCATTATTCCAGTTTAGACGGAATTATTTTATCAGTCTACTATATGTATATATAAGTTAACAAGATCATTAGTTTTAACACATATTTCTCAGTCTGTGATTATGCAGTTTGCAACACAGATCCCCAGCTCTGGAGCTAATAGACCTTCATGGAGCGTTATTCTACGTGAACTGTGCAAATAAGAAGTATTGTGCAAGGAGACAGTTCTAGTATGATACATATTCAAACTCTGAGCAAAGGGTGCAAATATGTTTCTTGGCATGTTACAACTTCATTTATGGCTTCTCAAACCTGTGTTTCTAGATATTCAAGCAAATTCCTGAATAAAAACACTGTACCGTAATGAACAGGATAATTGTTCACTTCCCTCAAGACTAGAAATACCAAAAACATTTGAAGTGCTAGCTATTATTCCCTCATGAAGACAAATACTCTGGTTCACTTCTACTAAACCACAGAATAGACTAATATTTTTCTTCTTTCTAATTGCTTCCACACTCAGTACTGCATAGATTTCAAGGTACTGGTGTTCTTTAGGATCTCTTATCTCACAGGAATATTTGCATATCTCTCAGATAGAGGTGGCTCCTTAAGTAAAATTAAGTTATGAGAATTTGTGTGTTCAGTCACGGGGTTTTTTTTCTGCTGTTGCTAAGAAAATTCTTACCTTAAAAGAATATTTTTTCCTGAGACGGATTTGTTTTTACCAGAAAGGTTGCCTATATTTCTATCTAACGCTAAGAGAATGTATTTTATGCTGTAATTTCAGACTCCTGCAATTCAGCTTAAGGAGAGCATTGTCAATTGCTGCTTGAGCACCTGAAGTGTCTACATTTAAATACACACATAGAAACTGTATTAGCTTTCAGGCTGAGATTCTGTGCTTGATGGCTTATCTACATATAGTCATTTTCTTGTTGGTCTGTCTGGTTCTACATTTTATCCAGGTGTAGACTGACCACATTCTTCAGAAGACTTAAAATTATGCATGATAAGTAATAAAAGAAGTGAAAAAATTACTTATTTATTTGCCAATTTCTTCATTTTTCCCATAGAGACACTCATAGTGCTGTGCCTTCCACTGGTTACTAGAAAAGGTGTTGACAACATATCAGTGATTTGGCTACTGTTGAATAGTACTTGCACAGTATCAAGGTTGTCTCTCCAACATTCCCCCTTCACAAACAAAGTGGGTGTGAGCAAGAGCCAGAACAGCTGACCCAAACTGTCCAATGAGACATCCCCTACTGTATGATATCTGTACAGCAATAAAAGCTGTAACGAGCAGGAGTAGGGAGGTGATCATGCCCCTATACTCTGCGCTTGTGAGATGGCAACTCAAATACCATGTCCAGTTTTGGGTACCACAGGTCAATGAGGTGTTGGAGTAGGCCCAAAGAAGAGCAACAGGGCTGGTGAGAGGTCTGGAAAATATGCCCTATGAAGAGCAGTTAAGGGAATTTGGGTTATTTAGTCTAGAGAAGAGGAGTCTGAGAGGAGAGTTTATTACTCTCTACAACTATCTAAAAGTTGTAGCAAAGCTGGCGCTGGTCTCTTTTCCCAAATTACTAATGATAGAAGTAAAATGTCCTCAGGTTGCATCAGGGGAGATTTAGATTGGATATTAGGAAGAAGTTGAGAGAGTGAGAGCCCTGGAGAGAGTGGCTGGAAACTGGAACAGGTGGAGTCATCATCCCTGGAGGTGTTTGAAAAATTAGTTGATATAGCACTTGAGGGTCTAGGGTTTAGGAAGATGTTGGGATGAAGGCTAGAATTGATGATCCTTGAAGTCTTTTCCAGCCATGATGATTCTATGATTCTATGGCTCTATGACTGTAATTCTAAGAGAAACATGGAGAAATGGAGTCTATTAATTATTTACAACTTCTGTCTTCCCTTGCAACTGCTGCACATACTGAAGCTTTGCATCCCAGAAGTGGCTGGACATCTTTGGACAACTTTGCTTTATCCTTGATCTTCACTGATGAGGAGCTCTTTCTATCTTATTTTCTTCTACCCATTTCTTGCTGAGGAGGGTAGTTGTAGTGCTGCTTGTTGAACACCAGGCATCTGGCCAAAATCCAACCCTCCGTGCCTATTATAATGAATAATCAGGTATGTTATCACTGCTCTGAAGTTCTCTTTCTAAAGGAGTCCTTAACTTTGCTTTACTTATCTTTTTCCCTACTTGTGAAGAAGATTCAGAGAATGACATATAAATAGTCTTTGAATTCAACAAAGTAACAAAGTATCTATCTTTCAAATCTACATTTATTTCAGCTGCCAATTTACAAGGCTTTCTTTCTTACATTGACTTATTAGTTTGGGGTCAGTTATAAAAAAGGAGTGAAAAAAGCCTCGAGGACTGAAGTTCAAAGAATAAATTAATTTTTCAGAGTGAATTAATTCTGAAAGAAATTAAGAAAAGGAAACAAGTTAAGAACAAGAAAGGAAAGAAAAAGAAACAATTAAGATTAATTACAAAGAAATAAGAGAATAAGAGTTAAACATAAGATCTATAGATTAAGAATATAGCAGAATAGAAGTGTTGGGCTTTCTTGGGTTTTTTTATTAACATTAATAGATACTGTTCTCATATATACAGAAGACCCTTAAATGTCATAAACATATATAAAATTTAACACATCTGGAATGTAATATTCTGCTTTGTTAACCACCTCTAGAACATGTGTTCCATTAGTCTTCCACAAGTTATGCTGCACTTAAAAAGCTAGTATGACATGCCAGGAGGATGATGTTATACAAGCTAGTAAGAATCCATTCTTCAGGAGTGTAAACATTGTTTTGAACAAGTTATTTGTGTTAATTGAAAAATAAAGAAGGAAATATTACTATCAATATTAGGAGCTTTATGTAATTTTGAAAGAAGCATGTCTAAGTTGTTTTGTGTGTAAATTGTTTAACAAAATGGGGTAAATGCTAGAAGTCCTTAGCAATATGGAGTCACAGAATGAAAGCAGGTGAATTGTAGTGCAGGACTGAGAAATAAGTTCAGCCTAATCCTGGAAAGGCTGCTACAGGAAATTCACAGAAAAAGCTACAGATTAAATTGGAATTGGTAAGACCTGCTGTATTGTTTGAGAAGAAAAACATGCAAAACTAGTAACCAACAGTTGGCCTAGTAACAAAATCTTCAGAATTAGGAAATCAACTATTACAATATGGACAAAATAGCACAGTGAGGAAATGAGAAATCTGTAAAGAGAAAAAAAATAAATTCAACATTTTATGAAGCAGGTTACAGATGGATGTAAGAAGTAGGTTTAATGTTAATCTTTACTAAGTCTATGTAAAGATAGACACTAATTGAATTCAGTGACCTTTGAATTATTCCATTATAGAGTGACATCTTTACTAGGAACACAAACACTTTTTGGTATTTGTTTTACAGAGCACTTAGTTATATAAATGGTTTGTAACATTTTACACGAGTTTGTTATTATTTTTAAATTTAGGATACTTAGGCAACTGAGAAAATAATTTCTCTAGAATTATCTGTCAGGATACACCTAAACAAGATAGAAATTTAGAAATTAAATTACTAAGAATTTTAAGTTGGTAGCTGTTCTCTCTTATAGTTACTGAATGAATCATGCAACAGGGTTTAGTCCCTGGCTACTAACAGGTAAGAAAACTATTATAATTTCATCTGTTCAATAGGGGCAAGTTGGGTGAGAAATACAGTGTGTAAATGTGATAATTGTGTTATCAAATGTCATTATTGGTACACGATCACATACAGATAAGTTTTGTCATATATAGCCATATATTTGAGGGATTTTATTAAGCAAATATTTTAAAAAGTGTGAACAACTGGTTGGATAATAATGAAAATTGATGAAAAAATGTATGTGAATTTATGGACAAAAACTCTATTTTATTTAATGTATCTTTAACATTTAAAATGCAATTAAGTGTTCAGTAGGTGTTTATTAATAAATCTGCAGTTGTTTGTTCTTTTATATAATGATATAACTTTCAAATAAAAATGAACCTTAAGATTTAGCTAGCAACTACTTTTTCTGACATTTCAAGGATTATAATGTATTATATTTAACTTGCACATTTGGTAAAAAAATTATTTCTTCATGATCTCTGGAAAATTTCACCCTTCATAGTAGCTCAAAATTATTACATCTAGCTATGTAGGTTTACATATTTTGTTTCTCTTCCTTAACGTATATTTTCTAGCATGGCAACAAGTAAGGGACTGCCTAAAAATTTTAGATGCTTAAAATAAAGACAAGAACAATAATCTCTCTGAGGACCCTGCTTTCCAAACACAGAGAAAAAACATTCAAACCATGTAGAAGCCTGGAATAGAAGAAAAAGAATGATCTGGCAAAGCTGTATGCCTCAATTACTTCCTAACCTTTGTGACAGTACTTCTGTAGAGAAAGAAGGGGATAAGTTTCACAGTTCATGGAGGAAATCTATGAAAGAATGGCAATTTAGACTGGCAAAAAAGACTCTAAGAAGAACTACAAAAACAGAATAAGAATATTGGAAAAAAACCCCTAAAAAAAGTATGACATTTAGAAGACAAGAAGAAAAGCATAGCAAAACTTCAATTTTCTTATATTCAAGAGAATTTGAAGGAAAAAAGAAGGCAGTTGTTAACAAAGTTATAAAACGAAGAAATGGTAGAATCAATAAAGAAAACACAGTTATTAACTGATGAAGATACTAAAGGTGGAGGTAATAAAATGAAACGATGACAAGAAAAAAAGCTATCAGTTAGAAAGATGAAAGTTTGAGAAAATTGCTGTGTACTAATATATTAGGCAGAATTTAGAATGGCAAGACTGAAGTGACAAAACGAGAAGTTGGAACTGATGGAGAAAGATCGAGTTAAAATGAAGGAATTTGTAACCAAAAGTGGCTAAAGAGAAGCATCACTTAAAGACAGAATAGGAAATATGACTGCTTTTTGTATGATCTGATCTTCTTCTCATTGCATTTAATTTAGAATAAGTGATTATTGACAGGCAGATGGACCAGTATTGGACATAACCATGTGGAGGTCTCAACATGATGACTCACTAACCAAGATCTATGATTTTGGAGATGATGAAAATTGAATATGTTGAATCGTATCATTGATTTGATATAACTCTGGTTTGGGGAATGTGATGTTTCTGAATAGTAAAGTGATCCAAGAATCCTGTGAGAAAAATCTCCATCACTGGACATTTGAGAAATCATACAGTAAAATACATAAACATCTAGCCACTGTACTTTGTCAGCATATAAGAGTATATAGTAAGCTGAATATAACAAGATTATCCCTTGAAACATTCTATTAACTGTTTATGTCATCTTTAGGATGTGATTCACCTTCATCTTAAAAATATATTTGAGTCATTGAAAGGTAACTCTATTGCATTTGTATGCCATAACAACCATTCCAATGCAAAAGACAGTCTAATTTTTGGTCCTATTTGAATATTTGTGCTAAATATATATTTTGATGTACAGATATACATGAAAGTATTACATTGTTTAAATACAGAATTATGCTTCTGCTTTCCTATTTAAACATAAAACTGTTACAAACCAATTTTGACAGCTTACACAGAGAGATTGATTTTCTGCTGATACTGACCATCAAATCTATCTGCTGTCAGTTGTGCTCAAAACCAGTGAATTTTATATTCAGGAAAAGAAACTGTTAGCAGAGGTATGTGCATTAAAAACAATGCACATAAG
Organism: Upupa epops; assembly: GCA_013397515.1. Lineage (NCBI taxonomy): Eukaryota > Metazoa > Chordata > Aves > Bucerotiformes > Upupidae > Upupa > Upupa epops. Next base: position 60,506 of record VZRI01012756.1, on the reverse strand, counting down.
TGGCTGTAAAAGGCTTTGAAATTAAAAATCCTTAGCTCCATAAATTAATGTTTCAACAAATTTTCAATCAGGTAAAAGCTGTAGGAGATTAAGTAGGGATTAACTGTTGAGGACATTTTGACCGCTCCTGAGAGATACATTGTTCAGGCCTACATGCACAATCTAGTCTATGAAGAGCAGGACGTGGACTACGTGACTGCAAGCAAGGACACAATGTCCTTATCTCCCTGAAAGAGGAACTGTAGTCAGCAAAATAGTTAACGAAATATGTAACTTTTATGGAACGTTTCCCATAACTGCTGACTACAAGGTAGGCGTACCTTGCGTCACGTGACCTCCGCGTCAGGGCACGTGGTTGGGCTAGTTATCCAATATCTAGATGGCTCAGGCTCATGCATCCCCTCCCTCTACCAATCATATTAGTGTAGCATTTTGTGCGCATGTACTGTTTAACCAATCATGTAAGTGTGCTGCTTTGCATGTATCTGAAAACACAGTATATAAGACAGTATGTTAGAGCAATAAAGTGGAACACTGACAATACTTCTGTGAAGAATGTCTTTGATTCTGGGATCTCCCCACAACAAATAATAAATACAGAAATAATATTTTTTATGAGATAGCAAAAATACATGCAAAGCATATTAGAAATTCTGCTGGTCAATAAGGTAGTCAAAAGGACCTTCATGCAAGATATATGGCAAATAATATTTAAGAACTGCTACATTTGACTTGTGAAATAAACTGCCCTTATGTAAGGTCCAGCAACAGCTGCTAGCCCTCCTGTCTAAATGGATATTATACTGATAACCTTTGAGAACTATTATAATCAAGAACATTCCCATGAACTTATTTCATGTTAACTGCTCCATTCAACAGATTGCATAAATCATTCACAATGAACAGGTCTTTTCGCATTTCATAGCAAAATTCTTTCATGTAAGAAATTCTCATGTTTTACACGGTAACATGGATTCCTGCTTCCAAGAAGTCTTTTTTGAAGAAGAGTCACAGTTACAATACAATACAATAAATTAAAAACATATGCATAGCAAAATCATTTTAATTAAAAACATTTAAGTCAAAGCAGGAGAATAAAAAGCCTGTTTGATGTTCAGTAAGAACCCTTCTCCTGGGATAACAAGACACATTTAAAAAAGACCTATTGAGAAAATTGTAATTATTATCCTTATTATTTATTATTTAATGGTATAATGCTTTGTAAACTAAAACCTGACTGTTGGGTTTGCTCAATATGTAGACCAAACAGACATATATTTTAAAAATTCTGGATGATTGTTTTGTTTTTTCTTTGACAAGAAGGTGAATAAGAAAGTTGCATAATGTAAGAGGACTGGTGGGATGGAATTAGGAGCAGGCTGAATACCAGGATAGCAGACTGCATAAAGTCTTGTTACCAATCTGTTTGAAGAATAATGAAGGGTTCTGAAAAATTAATATCCACATGCATAATTAAGAAATTGTTTATGCTAACTGTAACTCAAATCACACTACATATGCTAGGGATTATCTCAACAATGGCATTAGAAGACAAATAATCACTTCTGTTGTATTTTAATATATCTTGTCTCACATATTTTCATTCCAAATGAAATAGAGAAAACTGAGCTTTTCATAGTTTTGTCATGGATTACCACATAGAAAATAAAAATATAATTTTCAACTCTGATAAATATTTAATTGCTATTGAGGATGGTTCCAGTAGAAGAAACAGAGTAAGCCATAGCAGAATAGTTTATATAGTGAGTGAAATGCCTCTCAGGAATACTGATACTGAAGTATACTGTGGTTTGAAAGAAGAAAAATGGAGAACAAATGCACTTAACTAATAGGATGCTGGCAACTCTGAAATAGACCTTTCAAACCTTTTGATGTTAAAGTTGTATTGCTTTATAATTTTCACTATTTTGACTAAAATATGCCCTCTAAGATTTTATGACTATTTCCAATTTCTTTACTGAATTTGTGTGAGGAAAATAATGTTTTTCTTCTCTGTTAGGAACCTTCCATGCCTTAGGAAATAATGATACAAAGAATCACTATTGAAAGAAAACCTGTACATTAAATATGTGAGGCTAGGTTATTAGCAGAGCTGTGTAATCGGGAGATGAAGGGAAAAGTGGCAAAAAGAAATACCAGAGAGCTGGCAGAAAGGTGTAAGTGCTGAAATATTTCCTACTTGACAATGTCAGAGGCCTGAATTCTTCTCACCTTCATTCAGATGCTTAAGATTGCAGGTATCAGCTACCCAAAGTAGCTCTGGACCACAATTAAGGAGAAAGCTCTAAGTTTCAAAACTCTAAACTGTAACACTACCAGTACTCTGGTCTTTTAATGTGTAGTATATCCCTGAAAAGGTATGGAAATATGCAGGTGACAATTAATTATGTTCCTCAGTCAGATCTTGAGAAATTCCAGTGAGGCAGCTAAGGAGATGATGTGACATATTTTGATCTTAAAGATAATTTTAATATTAATTTTTATCAAATCTTTTATCAAATTTCCTATTGAAAATTTGATGAAGTGTGTCACAGATAATTACTCAAACCGTGTATCTCCAGGAATTTAAATACATTGTTATAATCTTTTCTCCATTCTGAAAAAATGAAATTGTTTGTTAGAAGAATAACATTGAGGTAGCCAGAAAAGCTTATATATGCACTGAGACTGTGCATTGCAAAGCAATATGCATTATAGCATTCTTTTACATAAGCTATGGCAAAGCCTGCTCCTCTCCTGGCTGAAAACCACCAACTCTTTCAGCCTGTCTTCACAGGGTTAGTGCTCTAGCACCATGATCACCTTCCTGATCCTTGTCTGGACACACCTGAGTAGGTCAATGACTTTTTCATTCTGTGGCTCCAGAGGTGAATGTTGTACTCTAGGGTGGGTGTCATGAAGGTGGAATAGTGAAGGGGCTTCACTTCGTTCAACTTGTTAGCAAGCTAGCAATGCTAACAATGCAATGCATAGAAAGATGACCTTGGCTTTCTGGTCTGTGAGTGCCCATTGTTGAATCATACTCAGTTTTCACCAACTAATAGCCCAAGTCCTTTTCTGCAGGACTGTTCTCAAACCACTCATTGCCCAGACTGTATTTATACCCTGTTTCAGATGATGGATCTTGCAGTTGTCTCTCTTGAAACTCATTTTTGTATAGGTCCCTCTATTAAGCTTTTCAAGGTCTCTCTGGATGGCATCTCTTTTCCTCCAGTGTTTAGAAAGCACCTGGCAGTTGGGTGTTAGTGGCAGACTTTCTGAGGGTGCACTTAATCCCCCTGTCCTTACAGCCAACAAAGATTTTAAATGATCCCTATCCCAATACCAGTCCTGAGAAATGTCATGCATTACTGGTCTGCACTTAAAGATTGAGCTCAAGTGTCTGACTCTGACTATCAAGACAAATAGAAATTGGACCAACCGGTCCATTTGTTGAACCCATGTCTTTCTGATTAAAATACAATGATGTCATGTGGGACACTGTCAAATGATGTGCACAAGTGCCTTTCTTTATTCCCCATTTTAGAAATGGTAGTTATATCATAGAATCATAGAATCCTTAGGTATCAGAAGGTACCTTGAAAGATCATCTAGTCCAGTCCCCCTACCACAGCAGGATCACCTAGACCTAGACCAAGTTGCACAGGAACACATTCAGGTGAGTCTTGAATGTCTCCAAAGAAGGAGACTCCACAACTCCCCTGAGCAGCCTGTTCCAATGCTCTGTTACCCTCACTGTGAAGAATTTTCTTCTGATGTTTATATGGAACCTCTTCCACTCAGTGGGAACTTCATCAGATTAACATGACTTCTAAACATGATGAGTAGTGGTTTAGCACCTTCATCTGCAAGTTTCCTTAGGACATATAAATGGGTCCCATAGACCTCAGGTGCACCTTCAGGTACCTTAGATTATTTTGAATCTAATCTTCTTCTACAGTCCCTGCCCTTGATTCCTGTGATTTGGGTAATATGGCTAGTGCAGATTATGTGAAAGGATGAGGAAAAAATTTTATTACCGCAGCCTCCTTTGTATTCAAGGTGTCAGAAGTTTCCCTTTTCTTTCTGAAGAGGGTCAGTATTTTCCCTGGACATTCTTTTATCACCAGTGTATCTATAGAACATTTTCTTGTTGACCTTGTTGTCTCTGGCCAGTTTTAATTCTGTTAGGGCCTTGGCTTTTCTAACCTGATCCTTGACTGTCTTTCATAAATCACAGAATCACTGAATAAATGTGGTTGGAAAGGAACTACTAGATCACAGAGTCCAACCATACCACAACCACAAATACCTAAATATCTGAAAAATGGAAAAACACAAAATAATGACCTCCATGCCTGCCATTATAGCATGTCACAAAGTACCATGGCTACATGTTTCTTAAATACTTTCAGGGATGGGGACTCTACCATCAACCTGGAAGGGCCATTCCAGTGCCTCACCACTCTTTCAGGAAAGAAATTCTTCTTAATATCTAATCTCAGTTCTTCTTGCCTCAACTTCAGACCATTGCCCCTGGTTCTGTCATTAGTTCCCGGGGAGAAGAGGCCAACACCCACCTCTCTACAACCTCTATTCAGATACTTGTAAAGGGCAATGAGATTCCTCTCTTAGCTTCTTCTTCTCTAAACTAAACATGCCCAGCTCCCTCAGCCGCTCCTCATACAACTTTCTCTAAATCCCTCACAAGCTTGATAGCTCTCCTCTGGGCATGCTCCATCTCAATGTTTTTCCTATAATGAGGGGACCAGAATTGAACACAGTATTCAAGATGAAGCCTCACAAGGGCTGAGTACAAGGGCACGATAATTTCCCTTCTTTGCCGACCACGCTACTCCTGATACAGGCCAGGATTCTGTTGGCTGAAGCACAGTGCTGGCTCATATGAAGCTGACTGTCTTCCAGTGCCCCCAGGTTCTTTGCTGCTGGGCAGTTTTCAAGCCACTCATCCCTAATTATGTTTCAGCAACAGAAATTTGCAAGTGAAATGCTGATTGAAGTCATTTGGGGTGACCCAGACAGCTCTCTGTGCTGCACAAGTGACTGAAGGAATTTTTCAAACTTAAGCATTTCCTTGCAGAATTCCTTTCTGACTGGTCATGGCCTGAACCTGTTCCAGGGTAGGTTTAGGTTTGATGCTAGGAAGCACTTCCTTATGAAAAAAGTGGTTAAACATTGGAATGAACTGCACAGGAAGTCATGGAGTCCCCATCCCTGGAGATAGTTAAGACTGGACTTAGTGCCATGGTCTAGCATTGTGGTGACATTATGTCATAGGCTGTGCTTGATGATCTCAGAGGTCTTTTCCAGCCTCAATGATTCTGTGATTCTGTGTAAAATTTCTCTGTATTTCTCCCAGGCTATCTCCCCTTGCTTCTGCCCTCTATAGTCTACTGTTCTCAAATCCAGGGTAGTAAACTTGCTGTACTACTTCCTTGGTGCCTCTAGGGCTTTGAACACTAACAATTGTGGTCACTGAAGGCAAGCTATTGAGCCTTTGAGCTTGTTGGGTCTTGTTGATGAGATCAAGGTCCAGCATAACACAACTCCTTTGTGTCTTCTCTACCACTTGGAAAAGAAAGTTATCTTGTCATTTGAGGAACCTTCTGGATTGCTTATGTCCTCATCTAATTTTCTTTTAACAGCTACAGAGGTGTTTGAAATTCATCTTCAGGATTAGTGATCGTGTACATCTGCTCCTATCTGTCTATAGATCTTTGGATATGCTCTGTCTATAGAAGGCCTCTTCCTGGTCAGATGACCTGTAGAAGACCCCCACTATAATGTCATTTGTGCATGCCCTCCCTTGACACGAGCTCCTTGTTGGCTCCTCATCCATCCACAGGTGAAGATCCATGCATTTCCAATAGTGATATACACAAAGGGTGACAACACCTCCTCCTGTCCTCTTCCTGTCCATCACTAAAGAAACTGTATCCTCTTGACACAGAAGGATGCATCCACAAATGATACGTGGGATGGCTGAAGTCATTGCTAACTTACTCTCCATCATCTGTAGTAAGTTGTGGGGAACAGGAGAGAGTCTGGGGACTGCAGGATAGGAAATGTCATGCCAGTCTTCTAAAAAGGGTAAGACGGAGGACTTGGGTAACTACAGACCTGTCAGCCTCACCTCCATCCACAGAAAGGTGATGGAACAACTAGTTCTTGGCTCTGTCTCTAGGTATATCAAGGGCAAGAGGGTCATTAGGGACAGTCAACACAGCTTCACCAAAGGAAAGTCATGATTGACTAAACTTATAGCCTTTTATGAAGACATAATCAGGTGGATTATGGCAAAGCAGTGGATGCAGTCTGTCTTGACTTCAGTAAAGCATTTAACATAGTCTCCGACAGCATCCTTGCAGCCAAACTGAAGAAATATAGTCTAGACATTTTGGTGGTGAGGTGGATTGTGAACTGACTGCAGTATAGAAGCCAGAAAATAGTGGTCAATGGAGCAGAGTCTAGTTGGAGGCCTGTATCTAGTGGAGTCCGTCAAGAGTTGCTACTGGGACCAGTACTATTCAACATATTCATCAATGACCTAGATGAGGCATTAGGGTGAATTGTCACCAAGACTGCTGACGACAAAGCTAGGAGGAGTGGCTGACACACCAGCAGTCTGTGCTGCAATTCAGCTGGACCTAGATAGGCTGGAATGTTGGGCAGGGAGACATTTAATGAAATTCAACAAGGGCAAGTGTACAGTCTTGGCATCTGGACAAGAATAACTGCAGGTACCGTTATAGGTTGGAGTCTGACCTGGTGGAGAGTAGCATAGGAGAAAGAGACTGGGATGTCCTGGTAGACAGGAGGATAACCACGAGCCAGCCATGCGAACTTGTGGCCAAGAAGGCCAATGGAATCCTGGGGTGATTTGGAAGGTGTGTGGCTAGTAGATTAAGAGAGGTTTTCTTGCCCTCTACTCTGCCCTGGTAAGACTGCATCTAGAATATTGTGTTCAGTTCTGGACCACTCAGTTCAAGAAGTACATAGAGATGCTTGAGAGAATCTAGTGCAGAGCCACAAGGATGATGAAGGGAGTGGAACATCTACCTCATGAAGAAAGACTGAAGGAGTTTGGTCTCTTTAGGTTGGAAAAAAGGAGACTGAGGGGTGACCTCATTAATGTTTATAAATATGTACAGGGCGGGTGTCAGGAGGAAAGAGTCAGGCTGTTCTCAGTGTCACCCAATGATAAAACAGTGGGAAATGGATGTAAGCTGGAACATAGGAGGCTTCACATAAACATGAGAAGAAAGTTCTTAATGCTGAAATTAACAGAGCACCGCAACAGGCTGCCCAGGGGGTTTGTGGCGTCTCCGTCTCTGGAGATGTTTAAAACCTGCCTGGACGTGTTCCTATGTGACTTGGTCTAGGAATACCCTGCTCTGGCAGGGTGATTGGACTACATTATTTTTCAAGGTCCCTTCCAATCCCTAACATTCTGTGATTCTGTGAGTTCGACATGCTTCCATGATTCTGATAAGACCTGCCATTGAGCATACATCTCTAAGTCCTCCACATTAAAAACGAAGGGTTATAGATGTGCACTGATTTTTGGGGACCCATCTCCAACACAAAGTCTTTCTTAGAACTCAGCGGCTTTACACAGACAGTTTGGGGCATCTTTCCTGACTATTTGTAGTGCATTACATCACCTGCTTAGTGGAGGCCACAGTTATGCAACTCTCATCCTTTACAAAGTTCAGACTCTGGAATGGTATTTTCTCCATAAATGGTGTACAATCTTAATAAAATGTGGAAATAATTCTGTCTTTTGTGTTTCACTTAATCTGAGAAGTCATTCTTGTAACCAGAGAATCAGTTTAAGTGTAGCTGATATGGCCTCAGGATGCTACTGTGTGTTACTACACAATGGTTCCTTAGAGTGATTTCACTATTGCTCAAGTAACACTTCAAAGACAATAGTGATTATTATCAGGATTTGAGCAGAAGTAATGATGTATTTTCTGTATGTTCCATAATCCATTCAGTGAAAGAAATTGGAAGAATGTAAAGGGAGATTTGTGAAGTCAGAAGAATGTGAAATTTCAATCAGAAAAAAAAAGAAGTAAACTAAGTAATAAAGTAAAAAATTATATGACTTAGTATAATAAACTGGGGACTTCAGAAGAAATAAATTATACTAAAGCAATCAAATACTAATTAACAGAATTGTATGAGCATGAGTCATAGGCAGTGTATAAACCATAATAATTACAAAAAAGCACTAATCTCATTAAACCAACCTGTAACATGATTATCAGCTCACATGAATTAATACTGTCTGCTTCTCATACAATAGAGGAAACCTCATATGAAAATACTAATTATAACCAATGCAACAAAAAGGGCATGGATATTATTTTCATAGAAGAATTTTCACTTATTTTAATGGAAGAGTAAGAAATCAGCTTAATATTTACAAAGGTACCATTTTATTCATATCTATGTGGATCTCCTTGGTGTTTTGGTTGTTTTATTTGTTTGTTTATGTTGAATGGACAATTTAAGCAATTTTTATTTGATTTTGTAAAGCCATGTTGCTATAAGTATATCCCCAGGATGCCTTTCTACTGATTATTTTCCTCATGAAATTTCCCACATGAGATATCTCAGTGCTGCTGGTGTCAAAATAATAAAGCAGAAGACATATGAAGCAGCCATTTATTAAGTACTACAGCTAGAAAGTGGGGAAACAACTGTAATCATGTCTGCTTACCTTCTGTTTTCTACAATATTTTCTATTTTTTTATTATTTATGACAACTCAGATAGATAAAAATCAACATTTATTGTAACCAATGGGAAGACTGTGTCCATAGTGCTGGGAAACGTTCCTATACAATAAACACAAAAGTAAATACATATGGAAAAATCTGTTTTTGGCCCAGAACATGCCAGTACTTTTTGGTCTACCAGTTAACTAGTGTCAAAATNTGGAGCTTGAGGACATGATCTAGTGGTAGGCTTGGTAGAATTGGTTTAATGGTTGGACTTGATGATCAAGATTGTATTTTGTTAAAATGAAATTATTTACAAGTTTTAAAGCAAAATAACACCATCATGGTATATGATCTTCTTAATGACATCCCAGAATCATATATATTACTACACTGACATTTGGAAAAGCACTAATTGGTTTCTGGGAAAAAAAAAATTGTATGTTTTTTCTCCACAAATATCTAACCAGCGTTCCAGTTAAGAAGCAGTTACATAGACTGTGGAGAGAGAAATATGAGAACATATTGACAAGGACGTGTGTGTGAAATCACATTCAGAGTTTCTGATTAAAATAGCACCTTTTGAAGTTGGAGTACCTATCATTAATATCATTGCACTTATTATTCCATAATTGCATTCAAGGCAAAAAACTGAAACATAGCAGAAAACAACCTCAATCAAAGTTGACTGTGTGCAGGTGTATAGTTTCACCTCTGTTAACCTACATGCGGTGTGAGCAGGACATACGCAATGAATATTAGAATGTAAATAATCAAATCTCTTTCAGCTTTTGTTATACTTCCATTTCTTACAAGTTCTCAGAAAATTAAGAGTTAGTTTTTAATTAACCCTGGTAGAAGTGGCTAGATTTCAAATGCTGAATTATGTCTTTTAGTTTCTAAGTCAACAGATGTTGACCTTGTAGTGGCAAAATTTCCCTCTGATACATAAACTAATCAGCATTACATCTTTCACTTGCATGAAAATATCACTATTTAATTAGAGAATATGCTTTTTGAAAATTAAGGTTGAAGGTTAAGATCTCGTTTAGGATGCATTAGCCTAAATATCCCTTTAGGCTACTATTGTCAGCTAGGCTTTTTAAGAATTCTTTTAAAAAGATGTGGAAAGGACACTCCTAGTACTAGAAATTCATTCAATAGTATGCATTAATTAGTATTCAACTTTTGTAAAAGTGGTCCTTGAAGGTTTGAAGATTCAAACTATATCTTCATTTTAACATCAAAATGAATCTTCACATAACCATATGAACACTGACATCAATTTTCAGGTAAACACACTTAAAAAAAGACATGTATTTCAGTCTTGATGTTGTACAGAGTAGAGCATGCAGAGTAGTGCTCTTGTATTTGCATCTAGCAAACTACTAACAACTGATAACCTTCATTTGTATTTCCTGGCATCTTTGTATCAACAAAGGGATGGGACAGCCACAGCTTCCTATTCCAGCATCTCACCACCCTCAAATATTGGATCTGGCTGCCCAAAGAGATTTTGGAGTCCCGTTCTCTGGAGATGTTCAAAACCAGCGTGGACATGTTCCTGTGTGACCTAATCTACTTGATCTGGTTCTGGCATGGGGACTAGATCTTTCAAGGTCCCTTCCAACCCCTAACATTCTGTTATTCTGTGTATTCCTTAACTTAATTCTACGAAGTCCACCACGTCCCACGTCTACACCACTTTCAGTCATATCCAAGAATGGTGAATCAACTACTGTCCAGGGCAGCCTGCTCCAATGACAAATGATACTTTAAATAAAGAAGGCTTTCCTAATGTCTGACCTACACTTCCCCTGGAGCAACTTGAGGACATTTTCTTTTGTCCTATCACTTGTTACTTGGGAAAAAAAGACCACCAGCTTTCTGTAGCCTCCTTTCTTGTGGCAAGAAAATCTCCCCCGAGCTCACTTTCTTTGGACTAAATAGTTCCCATTCCTTCAACCCCTCTTCATAAGACTTCTCAAGACCCTTAACCAATCCTTCTTTGGACTTACTCCAGCACCAAAGCATTTTGTATTGAGGTTCCCCAAACTCAACACAGTACTAGAGATATGACCTCAACAGTGACAAATACAGGTGGACAATCAATTCCCTACTCCTGCTGGCTACATGGTTTCTGATACAAATCAGAATTCTATTGTCCTTCTTGGCCATCGAGCACACTGATGACTCATGTTTAGCCAATGATCGATCAATACTCCTGCTCTCTCTACCAAGCAGCTTTCTAGCCTCTCTTCCACAAGCCTGTAGCATTGCATCGGGTTGTTACGCCTGAATGCATGTTTTGATGGAACTTCCAAGCACTTCAATTTATGTCCATGGCCCCTTGTCTTGTCACTGGGCAGCAATGAATAATGCCTGCTGCATCCTCTTGACATCTAATTTTTAGATATTTATAAGCAATAAAAAGTTCATCTTCTCTTTTCTAGGCTAAACAGAAGCAGCTGTCTCTGTTTTCATCAGAAGAGCAATGATCCAGTCCCCTAATCTTCTTCATAGCCCCACACCTGAACTTCATTGCCACTCTGAGAATCAGTCTTTCTCAGAAGGATTTCTAAACATTGATGCAGCTACTGCTTTTATTTTATTTTTTTTGTTTTCTTTTTATTATGTGACAGGAAACATAGCTGCAAAGGAAGACTGTCAATACTTTTACTCACAGAAAAGCCAGAAATATTCTGTGATTAACTCCAAAATTGCCATGATGCCAAGAAGAAAGTGCAACATGTATTTGTGAACCTACCAGGTTATTTAGGAAACTGGGGAAAAATAAAGAATCAATGTGATTAGTTGTTACATGTTATAAGCTTGTGTGTTTTCTACAGAAAAGTTTGAAGTTTGGTTTTAAAAAGTTGAAAAGTTTCGTCCCTCTGCCTCTTTTTCAAGTCCTTGGTGACTTCTGCCTTCTCTGCTTCTTCATTTCTTTCCATCTTGTTGTCTGTTTGGAGCTAAGTAACTTTGCCACTGAGGAAAAATGTTATCATTCTGAAGACATGTGGGAGGAACCATCAAGGTCTACTAATTTATCTGTGTTCAACTGGAGAGACTGAGAATTCTGAACTTTGAAGATTTATGAGGATTGAGTCTGAAGTCAGACAACCACCATGATTTCAGAGAGAAGTAGGAACTGTCTATAATGATGTTTCAGGCATTTCATCTCAGTTAATTGTATAAGCAGTATACTGTATGTCAGTATGTCAGCCTTATGAGGCTGTTATCCTTCTGATATGTGTGTGGGAGAATGAATTAAAATGTCTTGATGCCTTTCTTCTCCAAATTGAGTAGACTGTTTGATTGACTGCAGATTCGTGAGTGGTTTTCTTAAGCCCTCCTTTTTTTGTTGGACACTTTAGATGAAAGTTCTTGGTTGAAACATAGCTGGAGTCTCTGACCCATGATGTTAGTGGTGACCCTGGTGGGACACACAAGGATCCAGCTAAGGACCCACTACACCACTATTGCTACATTAGTTTGTGAAATAATTATCTTCACTGTAGAACAGAAAACTGGTATTAGATACTAGCTTGCAGAAGTAGATGGAGGCAGAGAAACTGGAACATGATTCTGTATGAAACTCAATTTTAACTACTAGCCAACATTTTCTTTTTGTTGGTAGCAAGTGGATCTAACATTTAGTGATGTCACTTCTAACATGATTTCAATACAGTAATTAGATTCTTTAAAATAATAAACAAAACTATAGCACATTTGGAAAAACAAGTAAACTCATAAATTGAAAAAGTCAGTGCTTTATAAATATGTAAAACAAGAGGTCTACTGTGTTCCTTGATGGATAAACACTTTTAAACTTTGCAGACAATTGGCTGCCTTTGAAACAGTGCACATTTAAAAAGAAAACTTATTTCATTTTTTGAATGGCCAGTTTTCAATCTGCAGTATTCAGAAAATGTAAAAAAATGCATATCAATCATTTCTGTATTAAAGCAACTGGCTAAGTTGTGGTAGGAACACATTATTATAAAAATCAGCAAAAGAAAATCAAAACAGAATAAAAGATAAAAGATTGCCTGCTGTTATTTTTCTAAAAAAAAAATGAAAAGATATTTGATATTTGTAATACCAGTCAAAACCTGATGTAAAACAAAGCAAAAATCAAGTTTAGCCTTCTTCTATGTGGCAATAACTGCAGAGAACAAAAGGGAAGCATTTCCCTCTTCAAACAAGACCTTTCCATTAGTCTAGCTCCTATCACAGTATACGTTTCTCAAATGTAGGTTAATGATTCAATGTCTTTACAAATCACATATGTCTCAAGTAGGTGACGTAACCTTTACTAAAAGAATACAACTATTTTCTAAGAAATTAATAGAAAAGTCTATATTTGAATAATTAACTATGAATCATTTAACAAGGAGCTTTAGTTTTATGAGGTTATCTTAACTAATTGTACATCTGAAACAGACTTATGAAAGCGTTTTTGCACCATTTGTTATGTTATTCTTGTTTGTTTGAAATGTCTGAGAGAAGGCGGCTTTCAGCAAGTGGCTGGAAATATCTTCCATGTCATAAGTGTGACATATTTATAGAACAGAGGCATTTATGAACAAAAAAAGAAATCTGGTCTAGTTTTCTGAAAATGTATCATTGTAAAAGAATATTCTGATTCTGTCAACTACATAGCTAACACTGACAGTTCTGAGGACAATTTGGAAAAGGAAGCTTGCATATAACTTTTGTCTCATTAGATATAAGAAAGCTACATTTTTAGAACTTAATGTTTAAATGTCAGCTCAGGATTTCAGTGGTGAATAAATAAGTTTACATGGTGTTATGTACTGCTGTGCTGAGTATTGCAGGGATTTCTGAGTATGTCAGTAATTTTGCATCTAATATTTACATACTATTCACACTATGTTTATAGAATAGTTGGAGAACTGATTGCATAAATTGTCATTGCAAGGTCCCAGGCAGGTTTTACTGAAAACTGTCCAGAAGAAGTTTGCCCAGGAGTGCAAACCTGCATTTTTTAATGGGACTAAGACACTCTCACAACTTTTCAGACAGAATTCTTCCTCAAACCTATAATGTTCATTGCATTAACTAGAACTGCACAAATGAAAAAGAAGTAGAATCTGATATGGAAATCATCTAAGACAATATTCTATTTTGATTATAGAAACATACCTGCAGAGCAGGGTATGCAGTGGTGAAAGACATTAAGAAAAAACAAATACCAACAAAAAAATCAACTACAAATGGTGGTAGCAAATAGTCAAGCATTAATGATGAAGTTGTTCTTTTTAGGAAATATCCAGAACTGAATTTATAAATTAAAAAACCTGTATCTGTTCATTTTACTTATGTTTCAGAGAAGGAAAAAGCTGTCTACATGCAGATATGACACAGACACAAGATTATTTCTTGTAGACCTCTAAAAATATGGATATATTCTAGTCTTCAACCATGACATTTTTACATGGAAGAAAATGTATCCTATGAGGCTACTTTCTGTCAACATTGTCAGGAAAACCACCCACTAACATACTTTCACGAATTTTGTGTTTAAAGGATGCATCTATCTCTAATGAGATTTGTGTAACTTTCTTTGTCCTTGAAACAACCTTGTTGGAGAGGGGTCATACCTGGCTTCATGTAACACATCAAAACAATCTTGAACAAGCTTTTAGAGGTTTCTGCATCTGAAAATGCTAAAATATTCTTACAACATTCTTGAATCTTTTAAGATAAGAAAAGTAGTTGCTGACACAATATTTGTTGTCATTAATAGTACTTGATGGTAAAAAAAAAAGCAAAATATTCTCACCCCCAAAAAAAACAAACAAAAAAAAATGTGATTGCATCCCATTGAATTGTAGGGTTGTATTTCTGTGTGAAAGATTTTTAGGATTGGTAGCACGTAGAAGATTTATTGAACTATTCTTGATAATGTTATACACTTCAGAGTAATATTCTACTGTAGATTAGATCTGTTTTATACTAGTATGTTTATATATCTTCAGCAAAATTAGCAAGCATGAGACATGGAAAAACACTGCTGTGCCTTCATGGATTTTCAGTAGCAGATGATAGTAGTGCAGATGAAAGTACACTTTCAGCTACCTAGATCAACTTTCAGCAGAAAAAGACACATAGGAACGTGTTTCAATAATGCATTCATTTGATCAATGAGGTATCTCATCAAATACTTAGCTAGCATTAAACCTGTGTCAATGTAGAATAAACATAATAAGGACAAACATGCTGTAAATTACTGGGTTTCACATACTGAAGAAAAGGGCAAATAGGCTATAAGAGACTAATATGCCCAATGACAGCTACATTTTATGTTTTCTGAGAAGAATGACAAATTTTAGTTAATACTACCGCTGTAAAAATATTTCAGAATTATAAAGGACTGTTGCACAAATGTACATATTTAGTGTAATTTCTTATGTCAAAATTGTGTATCAAAAACTTTTTAAGGGGGAAATCAAGGTTGTTATTAGCAGCATTGTGCAAGTTGAAACTGGAAAAAATTATAATTTTTCACTGTTTTAGTTTGAGCCTAGAAATTATTGAGTAGTGAAGTCAGGGACCAGCATTGCCAGGGAAAGAATTTTCACCAAAGAAAAATCCCTCCAGCTATAGACAGAACTTGCCTCTGGTTCAGCCAATCAGTGTCTCTGCTAATGAATATATTGGTGAGGGGACAAAAGTTTTTGTAGACCTTTTGTTTTGGTTTGTTTTTCCAAATTTTGTTTTCTGCTATTTTTGGTTTTGCTGTTTTTTTTCTGGGGAAAAGGGAAAGTAGATATAGCCATCTGCCTTTGTGCACCGGAAGAAGGAGGGAAAACATTCGTGTACTCTTTGCCTTGGGATACTGGAGTTGGATGTCAACAGCAAAGCCTTGTCTGTGGCTGTGAAGGATAGCAGACCACAACAGATGAACCAGTTCTTAAAATGGCTACAACTTTGAGGAAGGCCATGCTGGAGCATATGGCAGGACCTCAGCCTGCAGAAGTCTCCCTCATGACAACTGAAGTAGGGTGTTAGACACTTGTTGCTAGCTTTGAGGACTGCCAGAGTTTTCTTCCTGAGGCAGTGTGCATAACCACTTACACTTTTCTCTTTGTTTTCAGTGAAGGGGTTTTGTTAGTATTGGGTGATGGGTTTTTGTTGGTAAATTAAGCTTGATTTGTTTCACAAAGTCAAGTCTGACTTTTGCCTGTGATTATAAGTCACTAGCTAGCCGTCCTTGTGGCTTGGTTTCATTTCAGCTATGAAACATTTTGCTAATTAGAGTGAGTCTGTCCTTGGGCTGGTCAGCTCTGACCAACAAGTGACATCAGTAAATATGAACAATTCTATCCAATAATACTACCTACAGTAATTACAAATTAACTGTGGAAAGAAGTCATCAGGTTGAAAAGAATAGACCTCAAAATAAATATTGGTATCACTATGAAAGTCTGGACAAAATAATGTTGTGTTCATGAATAACAATAGACTGCAGAAAGCACTGCCAGCATTTCTGCTAAGGGCTTAGAATTGCTGTAATGTCTTAGATATGCTGACGGAAAAAGAGAGATTATTGCCTATAATGCTAACTAATTTGCAAAGCAATATAACAGCACATACCTGAAATAATAAGAATTTTTATGTTTTCACTTTTTCAAAACAGTAAGAGAATATGGGATCATTTCTCAATACTTCTAATCTGAATAGTATTAATGTCTTGAAAAATAAATTGAATCCACCAAGTAAAAAAAAAACATTTAGTGGGTCATGGTAAAATATTAAGTGCTATTTTTAAATTAGCAGAGAATGCCAACTGATTGTGCAAACTGGGCAAGCTCCCCAGAGAGAAAGGAGTAGCTGACCTTCAACACCTTTGGGGAGGGAAAGACTTCCAGCCTTATGAGGAACATGTATGAATAAAGCACTGTTATATGGGAACTATAAGGAAAGTACAGATAAACAAAACAGAAAAAAAAAAAGACTTAGCTGTCAGACTATACAAAGAAACACTCAATATATATACAAATCTATTTTTCAGACTTTCAAATATACTTCTGAAAAAATTCACCAAATTATGAGAAATATCCAGAAATCAGTATGATCCTTTAGCCAAATTCCAACACTCCAGTTCCAAGTAAAATTGAGCAAGGTGAGAAACTTGTCCAAATGTTAAAATTGATCTCTTAAAATTAATTGTTTGAGAAATACTTTTTCAGATGATGCAGATTAAAAATCATAGTAGGATTAACATGAATGAGAATGTCCTAATGCCCTGAAATTTAGCAAAACAAAAAAAACCCAAAACATTTTTGGTTTTGTAACATTATCAAAAAGGTGCAACAACTGACTAACACACTGTTTTCAAGTGTAGCTGTCACTTCCTCTAAGTATTTCTGGATTTTGACTGAAATATTTTTTCTCACCTGCATCTTGTGCCTTTAAATGATTCAGTATAATTTGGTGTTTTTCACTGGGGGAAACATAAGACCCGTACAACCAAATCTTCCATTGATCACATTATTTTAAATGTAGAAAGTATGACATGACTTGCTATACTGCATTTTACTTTTACAATAAAAAACTGATAAACAATAAAAATCTGATAGTAGTTATTACCCTTAGTATACCTCAGATGGAGGCTACTCTGGAGGTTAGTCTAGACGTATCTTTCACAACATTATTGCAAAAAAATTCTACTGTTAATTCATAGTGACACAAGACTTGGTACTTAACATAGTGTGTGTCTTCTGATGTTTATCCTGTTAACTATTAGAATGAAAAGACTATGAGAGAGTAATATTGTCTGTTGAACATTTCCAACTTATCACACATATTCATCTTTGTGGTCCAATCCTTGTAGGCTAAATTCAGACCTTTTCCTTTATTACCTGGATAAATGAACACTAACAGCCAACCAATCATCACAGCTTAGAGAAGAGGAAAAGAACACCTTTGAATTACCATTCATGGATACTGCATTCTTATTAGTGCTCTAAATATTAATTTTCATTCAAACTATGACCTTCTATGCTTTGGAAAACTACTTATTTGAAGGTAAAAATCTCAGTTTGAAGCATGGTAATACATCCTTTCAATCATGGAATTCATCAGACATAGATTTTTTCTTTTTCTGGTGGTGGGTTTTAGGGGTTTTTTTTTCTGGTGAATAAGGTGATTGTCAATTAGGAGTAAGTTTAAAAGGATTAGGTTGGCACCTAATAAATTTCGTAATAAAAATAAAGTGCCAGATCTCTTTGACTGCAGATGCAGCTTACAATTTTCTGTGTGCTCCGCAACTTAAGTAACATTGGTACAGCACTTCTGATCTCAAAAGCTATATTATAGTAATTTGCATAGCTTGTCTGCAGGCAGAATAAGGTTGGAGCTAACTTTGGAAGAGGCTAGTACACCTTCAGAGGTCAGTACCATAGCTTAAACAAATGGGAAGACAGATGGCTCCCATGAATGGCCTCATAGAATACCATTCAACATTATGGTGCATTAAAATGATTCTCTGCCCTTCTTGCAAATATCAGACTATCTGCAGAATAATAAACTCCAGGGTGTTTGGAAAGCCATTTGCCCAGTTCTATCAATTCGAGGTAATTCTATGGATTTTTATTAATTGCACTGGAAAGTAATGCACATAATTTTCCCCCTCTATTTAATCTTGATTAATTTAGGGTTGGATTTCTTTGTTTTAAAGTTAAAATAATACTACATTTTTTCTGTAAGTCAATCTTTTCTTGGCTTCAATTGTATTTTTTTATCAGTTACATTAATTCTAGCATAATTAAAATACATGTACAACCTAATATTGCCATCTTTTATGCAAGTCAGATAACTATGCACTAAAGTGCTAAAGAAACAGACATGTTTGTTAGACATAAATTCCATTACTTAATGGTTAAATGAAACTGTAACCTAGCCTCTGGTATAAAACCTGAAAACAAATTAATTTGTTCCAGACACTTTTAACATTAAAAAAAAGTTCTGTTACATTAATTATTTTAATATTTTCTATGCCCACAATCATAAGATGAGGCTGTTCATCTCTTTACTATTATATAGGCATCTCTAGTTTGAAGATATGGGATATTAGGCTTTAATAGATGAGTGACTACAACATAATATTTAGTATCTGTATCACTCACCTGTTAATAACACACAAAGTGCTTGCAATAGTTACAACTTAAGTAACAAGAGTTGAAAGTTCCACCTTTATTCTGAATGAAAATAAATATTTCATTATGAAGTATACCATCACTGCACCATGGTACCTGAAGTATAGTGGTTTCATGCTTTTTAAGAATTAAAAATAAATTAATTTTAAAGTACCGGTAAATCAAATAATGTCTTGCAAAACATTTATGTTCTTTCTTGTGTGTTTTCAGAACTCACTGTCCTGACATTCATGGGTTTTGATGATACTCAGGATGATCTGTTTAACTGAAGTATCTCAGTGTAATGAAACAGTATGATATTTGTAATTTTATTTAATCACATCACAATGAAACAGTTTTGAATTCTCTGTTTTCACCTTTCAGTAGGACAATTCTGAGGACTTGTACAGAAGTAGTCACATTTTAGATATGTGAATTGAAGTAAAATATTGCAATTATTTCATAACTAAGATTGCAATAAAATTAAAAATATGGGAAGCCTACCTTCATTGTAGTAATTTGTGTATAGGGCCAGATAGCTGCAGTAGATCAAAAGGTTTTAGGACAGAAGAGTGCTGTAAAACTTTCTCCAGTGTACTGAACCGTAAGATTGATACGAAATGGTCTACTTGTCAAGTGAAGATAATGCAGCTTGAGTTCTGATCTGTCTGATAGCACCTGCCAGCTGCCTCAAGGTTTGTTACAGTGAATAGGAAGAGTACAACAAAACTCAAAGTCTTTTCTCTTGAGCATTAATAATCCCAAGCATTATGGTGGATCTTGCACAAGTGTCCTGATACAGGGTGGTGGCAATGTCCCTATAGTGAGCATGAAACTTCTGAAAACAACACAGAACATGTAGACTGCAACTTCTATAACCAGCTTCCAAGCACTGCAAAGTTTGCTGCTCAGCTATAGGTCCATATCCCTATAGTTATCCTTATTGTTGCTCTGAGGTAAAAATAACTCTAAACATATCCTTTTGAACAGTTTCTGTAGTCTTGAAGCTATATGCATGTTTACAATATATAGACTCTTCAAAGTCAACACTTGCTGCAGCTGCCTCAGCAACTATCCTTTAATAACAATAATTTCTACCAAATGAAATCAAATGACAAAATATATTTTAATAGAGGTTTAATTCCTACTTGCAAAATTAAATAAATATATACATAGCAAAACATGTTTTGGACTAATCAACATTAGTGCAACAAATTCAAAACTTAAGAACAAAGGTATTAAAATTGGATTCTAGAGAAGTACCTTCTAGAGTGCAGCACAATATACTAAAAGCCTGATAATAACTGTAGGAGAAGATAAAAAACCTGATGGGAATAAGAATTAATTCAATAAGCAGTGGATAAAAAAATACTGTGTAGTTACCAAGTTGAAAGTCTTTCCTTTAAATTTCCTTAAGAAGAGTTTTAATTCTATTCCTATTCTGAAGGGAAAAAATGCTTAAACAAAAATATAATACTGCTGCATGCAATTAACTAAAACTCAACAAAATTTGCAGTAAAAAAACCTCATTTCTTTTTCCGTGAATGTAATTACAGTGCTAACAGATTTAGAAGCAAAATGCATTAAACGGATATACATATACCTCATTTGAAAATATTTGTAACATACTCAGAATCTATTACAGGTAAGAGAGATAACAAAAACATGAGTCACTTGTTAGTCTACAGCTTCACATCAGTTGCTAAATAAAAAAAAAAGGTTCAGAAGCTTGTAACATGAAGCAGTTTTGGTACCCAGTGACTTTTGCTTTGTTTTTCATATATATGCATGGAAAGATTGGACCAATTTGAACACAAAGGCCAGGTGTGATAAGCAGATTGTATTGCTGGTTCATGGGAAATGACTGGAAGCAGGGGGTAGGCAAAGCAGGAAGACAGTCAAGTACAAAGATAAGGAACCTGCTGTAGCTTTGAATAATTAAATTTTTACTGTATCACAAAGAAACATGGGCCAGGGGCTGAAGATTGTTTAGAAACTAAAATATCTCATAAAAGGATAAGATTCAGAATTTGACAGGTGGAAGATGCCTATACCCAACCTCACTTTCAAAAAAGAGAAGATAAGGGAGAGGAAGGGAGGAGAAGGAAAGTGAGGTGAAGTGTTAGAAAGGAAAGGGAAAGGAGGGGAAAAGAGAAAAAAGAGAAAAGAGAAAATGGAAAGACAAAAGAGTAATACAGGAAAAGAAAAGGAAGCAAACAGCACTTCTGTTGCACTCAGTTCACAGAGATACACTTTCTCTATAAACCCTTTAGGGAGTCAACTGCGTGCATCATACTTAATTTCTGTCACAACTAAGTTCCCGGAAAGATATGGGAGGGAAGGGTTTTCACACAGAAATGTCTGAGATTTTACTCACTCTACTTCTGTTATTTCTATTTTCTATTACTTTTCTTAACAGTAAAAAAGGTCGCTAAACTAAGGAAGGGATCTTTTTCAGCCAAACAAATGGATACAGCTCTAGCTCCAAAAGCAAAAAAATTATACTGCAGCTGTGGAAATAGATAGCGCCACATATTTTGAGGATGTGTGAAAGGTAGTCAATAAAAAATTTGTAAAAGACAACATAATTTTCTTTTTCTGATCAATGTCAATGTTTCTTTTAAGAACACCATTTACTAATGATAACTATTCCATGTATTTGTACTGACTAAGCAGCTGCTACTAAATTCCACTTATATATATGGACAGGGAAGACTAAGAAAAATTGTGAAATATCACAGTGTGGAACTAGTAGTAATCCCCACAGATACATTCATCTCCAATGTAGTGTACTCAACTGCTTAACTAATATATTTACTACTATTTTGACATTTTTACTTAGTGTTATCTACATTTTATTTTAAAATTAAATTAAGGGATTTCTGAACAAATACACACCTGTTGTGGCATAGACATAAAAACAAAGCAAACTAGTTTGTATCACATCTCTGTTCTCTTCTCCTATTTCTCCTTTCTTTTCAGTATTGTAACAATAGGTTAAGTACTGCCATTTGTCAGGACAAAGCAGCCTGGAGGAGGGAGAGAGAAGGGGTGGGGGAATGTCCAAGAGAAGCAGGAAAACTTTTTAGGCTCATTTTTTACTTTATTTTTGAGTGGAAGATTTTCTAATTAAGATTGGAAATTCTTTTTGACAGAGAGTTCTCGGCTTTATGATTGGCTATTATTTTGAGCAGGAAAATTACCTATTTTCAACAGCTACTTAACAATTTAACAGTGAAAACACTATTATAAAACCTTATACAACTATTGCTTGAAACAATTTTTCTGCATAAGAAAAATACTTATTTAAAATAAGACAATTGACTACATCTTTAAAACAGCAAAGCTCACAGAATTTCTGATCCATTTTTTTGTATAACTTTATAAATGATATACATCTATTTTTTAAATAGAAATGTTAGTATCAAGTGACATAGAAGAGCATACAGGCGATCATAAAAACTATAAATAAGGATTGAAAATTTTGGATGCTAATATTGCAATATATTATAATTTTCTATCAGATAAAAAGTTGTAGTTGCCTGTTTCTATATCAATGATCATAGCAATGATCATTAGACAAGTTTGTGCAATATTTCAATACACATCAACAGCTGATGGTTAAGACTATAGTTAAAGTAAAATCTAGCAATAAAATTAAGGCATGAAAGTCATAGACATTATATCTTTTATATTTTGGTTAAAATTGGCTCTTAGCAAAAATTTTATGAAAATTATGGTTCTCACATGGATTTGTACCACCAGTAAACAATACTCTACCTGCTACACAAACTTTGAGAGATTTGTTATGTTTAATGTACATTTCCTCATTAAAAGCATTTCAGAAAGGGAAAGACGAGCTGCACAGAAAGAAAATTTAGACACTGCACAATGAAAGACCTGGAAATGTGTTTTCTCCCCCTGCCTCTAAATTAATTGCTAATTGGTACACATTCCAAAACTTACCAATTTGGACAATCTCTTTGGCACAAAAGCTATATTTTGGAAAAGTAACAGTATGAAAAAAAAAAAACCTTAGAGAATTTTGCTAATAATTTAAACAATAAAAAAGTTGTGTTGACTTAAAATACTTACATTAGCCAAAGGACAGAAAACTCTGCTTTTGTAACAGTGCATGTGTCTATTGCTCCACTAAGGAGAATGGAAGTGTTCAATGGTAATTTTCTGGTATTAATACTGTGTTTAGTTATCATTGAGGAAGACACAGTTGTCCTAACTCTTTAAAAACAAGATTTTTTTTAATTATTATAAAGCACATGAAGTAATCTAGTTGTAGATGTAATCACTTTCCTAATGGCAAAGCCCTATTTGCCACTGAGGTAATGTGAGTACGTAAATGAATCTTACTGGATCTGACCATATACGTTCCAATAAAGCATAAACATTTTTATGTAAGCAAGTTTGCTGATGACACATAGCCGGGTGGTGTTGCAAACACCAGCAAGACATGAACAGGCTAGAGACCTGGACAGAGAGAAATTTAATGAGGTACAGGAAGCGTTAAGTGTAGTCTTGCATCTGGGCAAGATCAACCTCAGGTACCAGTATAGGCTGTGGACTGACCTGCTGGAGATCACTGTAGGAGAAAGGGACCTGTGGGTCCTAGTGGACACCAGGATGACTATGACTCAGCAATGTGCTCTTGTGGCCAAGAGGGCCAACAACATTCTGGGGAGGATCAGAAGGGGGTTGGTTAGCAGATCGAGAGAGGTTCTTCTCTCCCTCTACTCTGCACTAGTGAGACTGCATCTGGAGTATTGTGTCCACTTCTGGGCCCTTCAGTTCAAGAATGACACAAACCTGCCTCCTCTCCCAGGCAACTAGTGATTGGATGAGAGGGCGTGGCACGAAGCTGTTCCAGGAGAGGTTTAGGTTAGATGTGAGGAAGCACTTCCTTATGGAAATGCTGGCTACACAATGGAATGGACTGCCCAGGGAGGTGGTGGAGTTGCCATCCCTGGAGGTGTTTAACAAAAGACTGCGTATCGCACTTGGTGCCATGGTGTAACTGATGTGGTGGTGTTGTCTCATAGGCTGGGCTTGATGATATCAGAGGTTTTTTCTAGCCTCAGTAGTTCTGTGATTCTGTGGTTATTATGAACTTGGCATCGCTGCTATTCTGTAAAAATGCATTGCTTATTTTCAGGCTTCCGCATTCCGCATTTGCTTAAACATGAAAGACAAAAAATCATGTCCTGTTTCAGGCATCCCATTAAGGATTTTCCATACAAGAATATCAAAACAATCAACAGGAAGTGAAATTGTAAGAAGTTTCTTGGAAACATTCAATGGTCTAAGTTATTTCCTCAAAATAATTTTGCTTTTCTCCTTGTCTCTTCCTCTGTAATAGTTAATTCACTGCAGACAGGAAACAACACATCCCTAACTACCTTAAAGTATTGCAGCTGCATGTTCTGAAGAAAAACCCAAAAAGTGTCATATCATATTTCTAGGAAACAAGAATTATAGTGATATCAAAAATCCTTTTAGTGAAATCAAAATAGGGGGTAAGAAAAGGAGGAGAAACAGAACATCCTCAGAGATTTTACAGCAGATATAATAATAAAAATAAAAGAACTAAAAACTGTTTTAAAGTTGTTGCACCACTCTTTTATGACAGAACTGTCACAAGCACTTCTGGGTACACACTTTGTTCTCTGTGAGGACAATATTATTCCATACTTGTTTACATATACTGCTGACTGTTCTGAAAATTAGGTTAGAAATATCTGTAAGAGGCTAATGCATCATAACAGCACAATACTGAAAATGTTCAAAAACATCTACCTATCTTCTACAAGAGATTCATAATATTTTTTAAAATGGAAATTTAAGAAGAGCAACTGTTCTGAAAATATTCTGTACTTGAGGACTGTCTGTTTTATTAATTTTAGAGGTACCTGTTTTTTATTTAACTAAATAGGAGAATATTTTTTCTTTTTGGAAATGCCTTAGACATAATGGTTTGATACAGTTAAAGAGTTTTTATAACTTCTGCAAGCTACACTGCATAATAAGTAACATGAAAAGAGGAAGATGTCAGTATATAAAATGTAAGTGAAATTTTAATTATTTCCTGTGTGTGATGAATAGTATCTCAATTAGAACAACATCAAGAATCATTATTATAATAAATAAAAATTGAATGAATCATTACATATGATCTAAGAATATACTTCTAATACCACTGAAACATACAGTTGCAATATAAAAATCACTTGTCTGTTCTAATAAATATACTTTTGTCTTAGAAAATAATCCATCTATATTTTCACTTGGACCTATGTGTGAATCAGTCAGATGACAAAACCAGATCAGAAAAAAATAAATTTTACACAGAGAAAAGCATGCATTTATGATTGTTGATAACTGCTAATTCCTTCAGTCCTGTAACTTTTCTGTCACAATGCATACAACATAAATTAAGTATTTCTAATTTCCCCAGAATCCAGATATATCCATACCTTTTTTTGAAGCTGAATAAGACTTCCTTAAAACTGTTAAAACATGAGTAATCATACATATTTATGGATGAAAATATATTTCTTCTCATTTGTGTGCTGCATCTCCGATAAATGTATTGCAATGAACATAGAGTTCCGCATACCATTATTTTTTGAATCACTAAGATTTTATTTAAAAAGAATCAGAGTTTTTGTTTAAGTTAATGACAGAATTGTGGAAAGTTTTATCTACTTGCAGGACAAGAATGATTACAATATTTCTGACAGAAACTTGGCTAGCAATCAATTCACAAGAGAATTAGATGACTTTAGATAGTGATTTTTCTCTGTTATGATAGCTGAACAAGCTGTCTTACTGCTTTGACCCATGACATCTGAAGCTGATGGTCAAAGTTTGGTTTTCAAGGCATGGTTCAGAAAGGGGTCACAGTTCCTCCCTCCTCATAAATCTGACTCTGCAAAGATACTTCTGTGGTGTACAAAAGGGCTCTCCAAGAAAGTGCCTGTGTTTAACACAGAATTCCTTTATTGTTGATGAACTGTTAAATTTAAAGGTAGATGTCATGCTAACAAAATGTCAATGAAGTGATACTGTAGAAGTTGTTACTGGTAAAATAAATATGAGATCATTAATTTCTGCAAAGCCATGTTTAGCTCAGTAGGCAAATCTCTTATAGAAGGAATTTAAGAACTAAAGCAGAAATTAAACCATGTCCTCTCTTGTGAAGTAGTGAGATCAGCCTCTTAATCCAAGTAAAAACTACATTTATTCCTTCTACAAGAAAAGTAAAATTTTGTCCTCTAGAAATGACACTATAAAATAATTATCACTTGTGTTCCATTATTCTCCTTACTTAGGTCCATTATGCTATGCACCAAGAGTTGACTAATTATATGGTGGATACTTTGTCACTTTAGCATTGGCCTTGAAAAAGAGTATCACATCTTAATAAATGAAAAAGTGTTTAGTTCCAGTTAATCAAGGAACATAATGAACAGTCTACTACAGTTTTTTAAGGAATGTGAATAAAAAATATAATCACTAATATTGTGAATAAATTGGTGTGGCACACTACCAGACAGTAAGTATTGACTTGTGTCCTCATTTCATAGGAAAAGGGAAAAAGAAAGAAAGAATCATGTTGTGTTTGTCATTGCACAGGCTATCAATCTGTATCTTAGAGTAATGAGACTTTAATCTGAGTTCTGAGTTTCTCTTCCTTCAGGAGAGATGTTACCTGGTAAAATCTTTGATGAGGAGAGGGAGAGAAATATTGGCAGCTCTAAAATTAAGTATGAATATTAAACAAAGATGTGAAAGGAAAATATGCAGGGTTCACAGGTTCACAAGTTTGAAGGTTATAAGAGACCTCAGGGGTCATCTAGTCCAACCTCTTAAAGCAGCACACAGTTTAAATGAGTTTAAATGAGAACCCTATCAATCTGAGCCTTAACATTATCTACAGTTGAGCAATCCACACTTCCCTTGAAAGACCATTTCACGGTGGTCTGACCAGCACTGAAAGGCATGAGTGGCATGTCTTTACCTCTGTTTGTGATGCCTTCATACTGCAGCCCAACATCCTGTTGGCCCTCTTTGCCACAGCAGAACTCGTTTTGCTCATGTTGAGCTTGCTATCCACCAAGACCCCCAGGTCTCTCTCTATAGGGCTACTCTACAGCCAGGTGGATCCCAGTCTGAGATGTGTTTGAGGGTTGTGTATTCCTAGGTGCAGGACTCTGCACTTGTCCTCATTGAACTTCATGAGATTCCTGTTGGCCCACTCCATCAGCTTGTCCAGGTCTCCCCTGCAGAGTGGCTCTCCCTTCAGGAGTGTCAGCTTTCCCACGCAGTTTGATGTCACCAGTAAACTTCATCAGGGTACCTTGATGCCAGCATCCAGATAATTTATTAAGATTTTGAACAATGTTGGGCCCAATAGTGATCCCTAGGGGACCCCATTAGTGAGCAGTTGCCAATTTGAGAAGGAGCTATTTACAACCACCCTCTGGGTACTGTCAGGTAGTTCTTCAGCCGCCGGACAGACCACTTGTCCAGGACATTCCATACCATTTTCTCAAGGAGGAGGCTGTGAAGGACCATGTCTAAAGCAGAAGTCCACTGCTTGCCCTGCATCAACTGAGCAGGTCACCCTGTTGTAGAAGGTGGTTCAATTTGTCAGGCATGATGTGAATCCATCTTGGCTGTTTCCAATCACGTTTTTCAGTTTGCTCATGATGCTTCCCAGGAAGACTTGCTCCATGATTTTTCTTCGGATTGAAGTGAGGCTAATGGGTCTATAATTACCTGAGCCCTTCTTGTAGATAATGCTGACATTAGCTTTCTTCCAGTTGTCAGGTACCTCTCTCAATCTCCAGGACTTTTCAAAGATTATGGAAAGCTGACTCACAATGACACTGGCCACTTCTCTTAACACTCTCTGGTGGATGGCATCCAGGCCCATCAATTTGTAAGGGCCAAGCTCTTGCAACAGTAGACACACCAACTCTTCTTTCACTGATGGGGCTGCCTTCATCAACATCAATTTTTATTCCTGTGGCCTGGGACCCAGCAGAGCTGGTAAAGACAGAGGTGAAGAAGGTGTTAAAGACTTCTGCCTTTTCAGCACTGTTGCTAGCTAGTTCGCCTCTGATGTTTACTAGCAGCCAATATTCTTCTTCTGTTTCTGCTTGTTTTTGATTTATGCGAAGAACCCTTTCTTGAAGTTTCTGATGTCTCCGGCCAACTGCAAGCCAAACTGAGTTTTAGCTCTCATAACTGCCTCTCACATACCCTGGCAATGCCAAAGGCTGTTGGTGACAGCCAACTGAGTAAAAATTAGCAGTATGGCCAGATAACTAGGAAAGCTAATGGTGTCCTGGGTATCAGAAACATGGCAGCCAGCAGAAGATGGTTGTGTCCATGTACTTTGCCTTGCTGAGGCCATGCCTTGGATATAGAGTTTTGGACACCTCAATACAAGGACATTGAGGAGCTAGATTATGTCCAGTACAGTGGCAATGAATCTGATCTTATAAGGACTGGTTGAGAGAACTGTTTTTTCTAGGATGGTGTGAGAAAAAGAACCTTGGGAGGGACCTTATCATTCTCTACAACTGCCTGAAAATAAGTTATAGTAAAGTGCAACATGAGACAGGAATAGATGAACCAGCTTTAAATCACTCCAGAGGACGTTAAGTTGGATATGATGAAAATTTTTCCCAAAAGTGTTTGTAATGCACTGGAACAGTCTTCCCAGAAAAGTGGTGGAGACACCATCCTTGGAGGTATTTAAATGATACGTACGCAGCACTTAGGGACATGGTACATTGGTGGAATTGGCAGTGCTGAGTTAGTAGTTGAACGAAATTATCTCAAGGATATTTTTCAACTGAACAAAATATAATTCCATGACACTGCATCTCTAGTACTATTTTGCATTGCTTCAGAGATTATGAAATTATTTGGTTTCATTAGTTGATTAAAATAGCAATTATAATCTTATTTACAACATGGAAAAATATTTTTGAAAACAATTTTGTGTTTGTGTGTATGTTTCTATTCTACGTATTTAGACAGTATGTCCACATCGGTTAGGAATAAAGTAATACATATTATATAAACACAATTAAGTAATAATTAAATAAATAAATAGGCTTGTTTTTAAAAGTGGAATAGTCACACTAGTACATCTTTATATTAAAAGACTTTGTGGGCCCACTAATTTAAGTGATACTGAAAATTGTTCTGACATTAAAGATTTATATTTTAATTTGGCCAAACCTTAACTTTATTCAAATTCTCAAAATAGAAATGCCAGACAAAAAACCTAAATCTGAGTGACTGAGATTTCAGTTTATACAAGTGATCAGTAACACTTTTGTAAATATCATAGGAGTAAGTACCTATGGCATTTAGTCATTTCTATCACAAATGAAGCACACATATACAGCTGTGTGTATCTTACTGACCAGAGAGCAGATGAGCAAATTGAGGACTCATTTTAACTTATAAACAAAACTTGAGACTCTATTTTGAAAAGAATTAAAAATAGTTTTAGATAGAAAAGGTTAGTAGCCAAGTTATCTGAATGTAATCAATCACAACAAACTGCTTTCTCTTTCATGTGTTTTTGGTAATTTCTGAAAAATTGTTACAGTGCACTAACATCCACTGACCTAGTGATTAAAAATGTAATGGCAGTATTAATAACAGCAATAATAAAAATATCTACAAAAACATATGCTGTCAACTGATGACTGCTGTTTTCTGAAACAAAATGTTGCCAGATATTAAGAAAAAAAGATTATATATTTAAATTTAAGAAAGAAAAAAGTATATCTATTTTTAGACTTGAAAGGGAACTAGTGTTGTCAGGTAATAGACAATGGTCTTAGCTTGTATAAAATGAAATGTCAACTCTCACAAATAAATCACTGCTTGTGCACAAGGAAAAATATAGATAAGACTATAAAAGAAAAGCAAGTAAATGAAAGATAATTGTCTCGAAGTATGTTGAGTATTTTTAGAAAAATATAATGCTAAATTTTTGTTGGCTGAAATGGACTGTATTGAATGTAAATGTCAAGGCTTTGGTATTCAGGACTTTGTGAGAAGAGACCAGTGGCTGCCTTGCACTTAACTCAATTGATTCGTAATTTCCTAAATGGGTGCGCTACAGAGCACAGCTGATCCCATCAGCCATGTGTGGTGCATTTGTGAAAATACACTTAATAAAGGGAAGAGAGGATTGTGGTAGGTACACCCTTCCAAATAGGGAACAGAATTTCTCGTCTGTTGAAAGAAATCTAAAACTAGGACTAGGGCCTGGGTCTTGAGATGCCCTGCCTGCACAGTGTGACTGAGTTATGACCACTAGGTACAAATTTCAACCAATGAATAGGGTAGTTTTGATCCTTGGTCAGTGTGAAGACTAATTTGACCATATATGACCACAGGGCAGATTCAACTGAAGGCACAATTGACAGAGCAGCTAGAACTTAGGGTTCATGGGTTTTTTCTCTAGATCTGCAAATTACAGGTGCATTCAGTTTCTATGGTTAAGCAACTATACACATACTCTTAAGTCCTGCAGGAAAAGATTTGGGACTATTGGTTGTGAGCAAGTTCAATAAGAACCAGCAGTGAGCCTTGGCAGTCAAGAGGTCAAACCACAACCTGGGGTGCTTCAAACACGGCATAAACAGATGGTCAAAAAATGTAATTATCCCACAACATTCAACATTGGTTGGCCTTACCTAGAGTACTGCATGCAGAGCTCCAAGATTTAAGATGGATGTGAAGGTCTTTGAATGCATCAAGAGTAGGGCCACAAAACTGGTGACAAAGCTTGAAGGAATGCCACGTGAGAAATAGCTAAGGATTCTGTGCCTGTCTTGCTTGGAGAAAAGGAGATTGAGGAATGACATCTTTGTTTTCTATTTCTTCCTGAGGAGGAGAAGTGGAGAGGGCAGCACAGATTTCTTCTCAAATGATTCAAAGCTGTACCAGTGGAGGTTCAAACTTGACATTATTAAATGTTTCCTAACTGGGAGGATGATCAAACACTGTAATAGGCTTCCTATATTCATGATTAATGCTCCAAACTGTTAGTGTTCAAAAGGCATTCAAACAATACCATTATCTACATGCTTTAATTGTTGGTCATCCCTGAAATGATCAGTTACTAATCAATGTAGGACTAAATGATCATCCTAAGTCCTGTTCAGCTGGAACAATTCTATTCTACTTTATATTTATCTTAATTGGTACTTAAATAATTTTCCCAAGATGAGTCTGTTTTGCTCATTATAACATCTGGAAAACTATCTTCATGTCTTTGTATTGACCCATAAACTTTCTCACTCGTGTTCTTTCTACTTCCCATTCCCTCCTGCTAGTGGTGCTGATGAGTGTACTTGGGCAACCAGATGAGACTTTGCTTATTAGATCGGACCACCATATCACACTGACATTTTGCCTTGTGAACTTTTTTCCTAGTAAAACTAGTAGTTTCACTAAGCACTATTAATTATCCATTTCTCACATGAAATAAATGTCTATTACCTGCTATGAGGTTTGTAAACTTGCTATAGAGGAAAATGTAAACTCAGGGAAAGAAAAAGAAAGAAGGGAAAAGCTATTGTGTGCCGAGGAAAACAACAAACTCCCCTTACTTGGCAAACAGCATGTATGTCATAATTGTCCTCCTCATACATTTTTGATTCTGGTTGATGAAAGTATTAAATATTTGTTCTTGTAATTGTATTGTAATATACACATTTAATAAACTGTCAAGAAATAGTGAATGAAATTGACTTGAATTAGCAATTAACTTGTCTTTTACTTTCAGATTATAGAAAGTCTTTTTCCTTCCTTTTAGAGAAGAACTTTGTATCAACAATAAACACCAAGAGAGAACTAAAATTTCTGCTTGTTCAGGGGGCATTGATATTAAGCAGCAGAAGGTAAACCTCCATTTGCAATCCTGCTTATACAGTGGTCTTGAGTTTTAAAACATTATAAAGTTATGACTGAAGTCTGCAAGGAGACATTTTATTAAAATTTGCAGAGTTCACTGAAATAGAGGGACCTTAAAGCTCAAAGTTTATATGTACAGTTGTTCTGTTCCTACCAGAGACTGTTATAAACTAATCTTTTTTGAGAATCAAAACTATAACTAAAAAAATTCCCAGAAAACAAAGCAAAACCCAAGCTCAAGACATTTTAGAGTTCAGTAAAATAGTAAACTAATACAATATTAAAATTACATTCTAACAAGCGACCACATAATTACCACAGAATTACCACATTAGATTCAGTCCTGTTCTGCAAATATTTTAAAATGCATAATGTTTACAACCATATATGATTTTTTTATTTTAAAGATTGATTTTATGACTAATCCATACTATACTTTCTATATAAGCTGGAGAAAACAGTGTCTCATTGTGGAGGGAAAAAAACCCAACTCTTATTAACACTGTTGTAGCTTCATGATCTCCCATGTATTTAAAGCTGCCTGCAGGAGTTTCATGATTTATGGTCCTGTTTTTTCATTTATGATTTCCTAAGTCCTGGATCACAGCAGATTTTATATTAGAGGGAGTAATTCAGTATTCTTCAAGACTTTCCTATGATTTGTTTCTTATTTTCAGGAAGCTTATTTTTTCAGTTCCACCAATCCAAGAAATTCCAAACACATAAGAAATAATCTTGCTGAAGGGAACTAAACAAGAAGGAAAATTCCTACAAAAGAGACAACCACCTAAGAAACAACCATACTTGAATCAAGAACTCCAGTAAAGGACTCTACCGTTTCAAAAGCAACTACGTACTCTGCGGAAGGAAATATACTTGTCTGGATTTGTTACATACACAAATCAACTTTCACTATTGCTGGATTCTCTCTATTAACTCCATACTGGCCAATTGCAAGCAGAGTGCAAGGGAGACTCCTGAAAATACTTACTGACAATTTTGAAAACAGTGAATTCATTTAGTAAGACAACTGGAACATGAGATGCCTAATTTGTAAATACTTATGATTATGAATATCTCATTTTCAAATGCAATCTTAATTTCAATTAAAATAAGGAAAATAACAGGCATTCTGTTTTTTGCATTGTTTGACTAACATACATTTCAGTAAAAAGTACAGTTTATATATGGATAACCAATCTTTTCTTTAAAAAAATTGTTAATTTTGACAGTTTGATGTGATAGGAGAGCAATAAAGAAATAATGAACAATATTGATTCACAATTTAATAATTGTACTATTTTGAATAAAATTTTGAATAGATGTTTGCAATTTTGAATTAGGATGAATTTGAAATACTGACAATTTTCAGAATGGCTACTGTTTTCTACTAGTTTCTTCATCAATTAAATCTGAAAGAAACTATATACATTTCTGTGTTTAAAAAGACGATAGAAGGTAAAATCACAGCATTAATTGCTCAGTAAAATTGCTTGTATTAATCTTGAAGTCTGACTTTGTGAACTCAGATTGTTATTGATGTTTACTGAATCAATCCATAATTTTCCATTATGTGAAAATCAATATCAGTTTTCCATGACAACAGCAAATTTGTATAAATGTTAAATGCTTATACTGATAAAAGCTTTCTATTCTATTGGCTCAAAGAAAGTACAATGAGAAGCAGAGGAAAAAACAAAGAGCCAAGCAGCTATTGATTTCAAGTGTTAAAGTCATCAACAAAATCTTAATTTTTAGTGGAATAGTACAAGCAAGCTAATTTTACGAAGAGATCAAGCATTTTTTTCTGCCTTTCAAGCACAGTGTAGCTTTATACAGTGAAAAAATAAAGTATTCCTCAAAAAGCATTAGCTTAGCAGCTAGAATCAGTATATCATGTTAAGTACAATTACATTTAATACTATGCTTGTTTTTCAAAAAATTTGATGTCTTTCATGTTAAAGGAAAAGAAGCGAGTCATTTGTGTACATTAATGATAATTACCTGACTGCTACAATGTTTATTGCTTTTCTTCCTCCATCTGTTTTATAGATGCATGCAGTTGTGGCAGTGCAGCAAATCATTAGTTCAAAATGCCTAGGAGAATATTAGTAAAAATTTCCGTTTGAGGGAAGAGCTTGAAAGAATACAGAAAAACATTATGGGTAAGGATTAGAGATCAAAGCAATAAGGGGAACTTTATGGCTGGTGTTTACTACTGGTCACCTGATCAAGAAGGGTCAATTGTTGGAGCATTCTATTCCAACAGCATCAGCCAATCTGTTTTCATGATCTTGTCCAACTGAGGAGATTCAACCACTCCAATATCTGCTGGAAAAAAGCCACAGCAAGATGTAGGCAAATAAGTAGACTCCTTGAATACTGTGACCATAAGTTCTTCAGCCAAGTGATGGGCAGCCCCACCAGAGGGAATGCTGGGCCTGGTGATCACCAATGGAAGTGAGCTCATCCACTGCACTGACAACATTTTGGTGGAATTCATAGTCCTGAGGCCCATGGGTCAGGCAAAGAGTATACTCAAGACCCTGAATTTTAGGGAAGTTAATTTCCAGCTGTACATAGTTGTCAATAGGACTCCTGTGGAACATCTCTTATGGACAAGAGGAAAAAAAACAGTTAGCAGATTTTTAAGGATGATTTCCATACAGTACATAAGCTATTGATCCTCAGGTGTAACTAATAAGGAAAGGAAGGCAAGAGACTGACATGGCTGAGTCAATTCTTCTGGTGAAACTCAAGAGCAGGAACTGTACAAGCAGTGGAAGCTGAACAGGTATCCTGGGAAGAGTACAGGGACTCTGCCTGGAAAGAAGTCAGGAAGGCCTAAGACACTGTTGGAAGAATGAGGCAACTGACATTAGGTTTAATAATAAAGGCTTCTAGAGGTATGTGAATCAGAAAAGGAAAGTTAAACAGAAGTGTACCTCCTCAGATAAGCATGATTGAAAAGCTGGTAATACCAGATAAGAGGAAGGTCTAGGTACTCAACCAATTTTTGCCTCAGTCTATGTTGACTTCTGACACCTCCCAAGGTGATGAGATGTGAGATAAATACTAGGGATAGCGACTTCCTCCTGCTGTAAGAGAAGATCATGTTTGTGGCCATTTGGGGAACCAGAACATCTATGAAGTCTTTGGGATCCAGCAATATGTATCCCACAGTCCTGAGGGAATTACTTGATGTAGTTGCCAAGCCACCTTCCACAATCACTTGAAATGTCCTGGTAGTCATCATGGATGCAGGACAGGACAGTCCCAGGTATCAAAACAGTATGGAGCATGATGGAAGTGACAGAAGCCTGCAGAGGATTAGTGGGAAAAAGGAAGGCCATGAGCATATGTGCTTACAGCCCAGGATACCAGCTGTATCCTGGCCTTCATCAGAAGAAACATGTCCAGCAGACTGAGGGAGAATACTTTGTCACCCTACTCTGACCTGGTGGGAAGTTGCAATCATGTTGTGCCAGGGAAAGTTTAGATTGACATTAGCAAAATTTTGTTTATTCAAAGAGTCATCAAATATTGTAAATGGTTGCCCGGTACAGTGGTTGATTCATCAATCTTGGACATGTTTCAAAGTTAGGTAGACATAAAGCTTAAGAAGAAGGTTTAGAGGTGGACTTGGTAGAATTAGGTTAAGATCTGGACTCAATAATGAAGATCAACATGTTCCAGCACTGAATTGCCCTTACTATAGAAATTGTTTTGAAATGTAGTCAAAATCTTCACTCTTTTTGTTTAAAACCATTACCCCTTCTCTGATCACAACAGACCCTACTAAGTATATTATCAGGCTTCTCTTCGCTGGGTTGAACTATGTAAATCTCTTGGGCTTCATTCACAGAGTCTTAATCATAGAAATATTAGGGATCAAAAAGGACCTAAAAGATCATCCAGTCCAATCCCCCTGCCACAGCAGAATCACCAAGACCAAGTTGCACAGGAACACATTCAGGTGAGTCTTGAACATCTCCACAATCCCCTGGGCAGCCTGTTCCAATACTTTGTTAGCCTACTGTGAAGAAGTTCCTGCTGATATTTATATGACACTTGCTATGTTCCAGCATGCACCCATTGCCCCTTGTCCTATAACTAGACGACCTTGAGAAGAGCCTGGCTCCATCCTCCTGACACCCACCCCTCACATATTGATAGACATTAATGAGGTCACCCCTCAGTCTTCTCTTCTCCAAGCTAAAAAGACCCAGCTCACTCAGCCTTTCCTCATAAGAGAACTGTTCTACTTCCTTTATCATCTTTGTTGCTCTACGCTGGACACCCTCCAGCAGCTCTGTGCCCTTCTTGCATTGAGGGGCCCTGAAATGGACACAAAACTCCAGATGTGGCCTCACTAGGGCAGAGTAGAGGGGGAGAAGAACCTCCCTCAATCTGATAACCATCCCACTTCTGACTGCCCCCAGGATGCTGATGGCCTTCTTGGCCACAAGAGCACATTGCTGGCTCATAGTCATCCTGCTGTCCACTGGGACTCCCAGGTCCTTTTCTCCTACACTGCTCTCGAACAGGTCAGTCCCCAACCTATAGTGGTCCCTGGGGTTGTTCTTGCCCAGATGCAAGACTCTACACTTACCTTTCCTGTACCTCATTAAATTTCCCTCTGTCCAGCATTCTAGCCTGTCTAGGCCTCATTAAATGGCAGCACAGTATGTTGGGGTGTCAGAGACACCACCCAGCTTTGTGTCATCAGCAGACTTGCTGTCAGTTGAGCACTGATCCTTGGGGGACCCCACTAGATACAGGCCTCCAACTAGACTCCGTCCCATTAATCACCACTCTCTGGCTTCTATCCTGCAGCCAGTTCACTATCCACCTAACTACCCAATCATCCAGTCCACAATGCCTCATTTGGCAGTGAGGATGCTATGTGAGACTGTGTCAGATGCCTTACTGAAGTCAAGACAGACCAAATCCACTGCTCTGTCTTCATCTATCTACCCAGTTATGACCTCATAAAAGGATATAATATTGGTCAAGCACTTCCCCTTGGTGAAGCCATACTGACTGTCCCTAATGACTTTCTTCTGCCTGATGTGCCTAGAGACAGCATCTCTCCTAGAGACAAATTGTTCCATCACCTTTCCTGGGATGGAGGTGAGGCTGACAGCTCTATAGTTACCTGGGTCCCCCTTTTTACCCTTTTTGAAGATTGGAGTGACATTTGCTAACCCTCAGTCTCTAGGCAGCACTCCTGATCCTCATGACTTAGAAAAGATGATGTAGGATGGCTTAGCAATGAGATCCACCATCTCCCTTAGCATACGTCGGTGCATCCCATCAGAGCCCATGGATTTATGTACATTCAGTTCACTCAACTTATCCCTAACCCAGACCTCGTCAACCAAGGCAGGATCCTCTTTTGCCTCGACTTCCTCTGGAGCCTCAGCAGTCCGGGTTTTGATATCAGGACAGCTCCCAGAAATGTGTTCAGTATCTCTGCATTCTCTGTATCCTCTGTCTTCAGGGCACCGAACTCATTCAACAGGGGTCCCACGTTGCCTCTAGGTTTATTTTTACCTGCAATGTATTTGAAGAAGCCCTTTCTGTTACCCTTGACCTCTCTTGGAAGGTTGAATTCCAAGGAGGCCTTGGCTTTCCTAGTTGCATCCCTACATTCTCTAACCAAAGACTTATAATATCCCCAAGTGGCCACCACTCCTTCCATGACCTATATATAGATTTTCTTCTTCCGATTCATGTTTTCTCAGTAGCTCCCCATTTACCCACACAGATCTAGCTTCCTTCCTTGAATTATTTCCTGTTGGGATGCACTTGTGTTGTGCTTCAGGACAGCCTAAAGTCTTTTATAAGTTTCAGAATTTAAAATACAGACACATGCAGACATTTATTCCTTTGTTAACTTTAACGACTAATAATTGTAAAGATAAACATGTTTAAGGCTGGGCTGCATGAAGCTCTGGCCAGCCTGATCTAGGGTAGGGTGTTCCTACCCTTGGCAGGGGGGTTGGAATTGGATGACCCTGTGGTCCCTTCCATCCCTGACTGATTCTGTGATTTTATAACTTCTTCCCAGTGAGGATGGCAGGGCATTGGAGGGGACTACCTAGGGGGTTTGTGAGGTCTCCTTCTGCAGAGATATTTGAAACCCACCTTGACTTGGTCTGAGTGATCTTGCTGTGGCAAGAGGATTGGACTAGATGACCTTTCAGGTTCCTTCTGATTCATTATGATTCTGTGATTCAAAGAAGTGGTCTTAGAATGATAACCAGCTCTCTTGAGCCTCTTGACCTGCCAGTACCCTGTCCATGGAATTTCCCCTAGCAATTGCTTCAAACACCCAAAGTTGGCCCCCTTGAAGTCCAGGGTTGTGATTTTGCTAGGTATTCTGTTCCTACCACACAAGACCCTGAACTCCACCATCTCATGGTTATTACAACCAAGGCTGCCCTCAGCCTTCACTGCTTCAACCAGACCCTCCTTGTTGGTGAGTACAAGATCCAGCAGCACTCCTCTCTAGAACCAGAGCCTGTAGCTGTGAAGCTGTGAGGCTACCTGTAGAAGACCTCATCAATTTCCTTATTCTGATCTGGTGGCCTGTAACAGACACCCACAACAGTGTCACCCATGCCAGCCTGCCCCTTGATGCACACCCACAAACTCTCAACTCTCTCTTCATCTGCCCCTGGACAGAACTCAAGACATTCCAGTTGCTCTCTCAAGTAAAGAGCAACTCCACCACTTCACCTTGCTGATCTGTCTCTCCTGACAAGGACATAGCCATCCATGAGCACATTCCAGTCATGTGAGCTGTCCCACCAGGACTCTGTAATTGCCACCAGATCAAAATCACCCGACTGGACACAGTGTGCAGGCACTTTAGAGGGAGAGCTGAGCACTCCAATTTCACCCTAGGACAGCAAGAGGCCCCCTGCTTTTCATTAAGACCAAAGCTCTGTCGCACTGGTGCGCACCCACCAACTTTAAACCTACCCCCATTCGAATGTAGTTTAAAGCCCTCAGAATGAGTTCTGCCAATTCCTGCCCTTCCTGTCCCAGAACCCTTCCCTCGCGGCCCCCCCCCAGGATAAACCTCTCCCATGTGGACCTGTAAGTAAGATCTGGTGTCTTACAGAACATTATCAAAGAACCCAAAGCCCTGCCTGTAACACCAGTCTCATAGCCAGATATTAATGGACTGAGTTCTTCTATTCCAGCCTGTGTCCTCACCCCAAGGTGGAAGTCATGCAGAAAACACAGTTTGTGCCCCAGACTCTTTTACCAAACATCCCAAGGCCTTGTAGTCTTTCTTCATTCCACTCAGGCTATAGAACACAGCTTCCTCCCCACCTGTCTGCAAGACCAGCCGTTAGTAGTAGTCATCTCATCTTACCAGGTTAGGGAGCAGTCTAGTCGTATTCCTGATCTGGAGTCCAGATGTACTGCAGACTGTGATGAGGGTCAGCTCTGCATATTGGGCCCTCAGTCCCTTTCAGGAGAGAGTCTCCAATAACTAGGATCCTTCTCTTGTTTGAGGAGGAGGTTGTCATATTACTGGAAGATTTCCAGGATTTCTGCAACCTTGCTAGGGCCTCTGGTATGGGCTCTCTTTCCTCCATATCCTTACTCAACCTGATGTCTTCTGGTAGGGGCTCATATCTGTTACTCAGTAGCAACTGAGAAGGGGAGGCCGACAGGAGTGGTGCTCCTCTTCTGCAGTGAGTCTTCACTAGGCTCCACTCAGCCCTTATCCCTGGGCTTCTGTCCTCCCTGTGAGAGGTGCAGGATGCTTGGTCCCCTTGTTTCTGGGTCTTATTTGGCTGTTGTGCAGACTAGCTCCACCAGTCTGCCTCTGTTTTAGCCTCTGCAATTCTCCTGAGCCTTTCTACTTCTGCCTGTAGCTTTGCAACCACACCTTGCAGCTGTGCTGCACAGTTAAGCAGATGATCTACCTGCCTGCACCGTATACAGCCAGGAAAACTCGAGGGAGTGTTACAATCCTGGCATCCTGACATCTGCACAGCCGCATGTTGTTGAGGGACCTCTGAGTTCCCCATCTGTATGCAGCAGTGAGCACAACCTGGTCTTCCTCTGCTGCCATGTTGTTACCATTTGTTGGAGTTTTTCTGTTTGTTTTTTTTTTTGCCTACCTTCGGTCAGTGTCTGGGACTTGGCTTGCTCGCTGCCACATGAGGCCTGAGCGTGACTTCCAGTTTCACCTCCTTTAAAGAGGTCAGAGAAGTGTTTCACTCCCCTGATCACTGTGGCCCTGCTAGACCCACTCCAGCAGATTCATGTTTTTCTTGTACTTTCTAAGCTGGATGTAGCATCACCACTTTTACTTGTGGGAAGATACCAACACCCATATTTTGAAACCCTCCTTATGCTTTCATGTAGCTGTAGACAGCAAGAAGACCTCACCTGAGTGTGCTTTCTTCAGAATAAATAATACCAATCTCTTTAGCCTCTCCTCGTCAGGCTTGTTTTCCAGGCCCTTCACTAATCTTTTTGCCCTTCTTTGATGTACAGCAGAATGTACAGCAGAAAATAGAGAATTATGACGTAAATCCTCCCTGTAATAACAATTCAGCTGGAATCACAGCAGATATGTGTGTCCCTGAAAGTCAGTGAACCAAACTAGAGGCATAGAAGGTGTTCATAGTTTTCACTGAAATGAAACACTGGAATGGAAATTAACACTGAATTTAGAGTAGCGAGAGATACCTTTGAGTGGCATTTGGAACTAAGTTACTCTGTTTGGTTTAGCCAAGATGGAGTTGCTCCTCTCCAGGACATCTCTCACTGTGCTGTCTTGTGTCGGTAATTGGAGAGGTGCTGATAATACACCACTGTTTTAACTACTGCTTAACAGAGCTCACACAAAACCTAACATTCTCCCTAACAGTCAGATGAGGAGATGGACCAGTCCAAACTGACCAAAGGGGTATTCCATACATTGTGGTGTAAGCCCACATATAAAAGTGAGGGGAAAGAAGGAAGTGGAGGGAAGCCATCATTGATGTTGTTTTCCTTTGGAGCAACTGCTAGATGTGTGGAGGCCCTGCTTCATATAACAGTGCTAATCTGCTAATGGGAAGTAGAGAATAATCTTTATTACTTGCTTTTGCTTCTGCATGCAGCCTTTGTGTCTTCTTTACTAAAATTTTGTTGTTGTTACCCATTAGCCTCTCATTATATATTTTTTCTATCCCTTGTCCATCCAAGAAGTGGGAGAACTGATTGAATGGCTTTGGTGAGCCTCTGGACCTCTGCCAGAGCAAAACCACCACAGTCCTTTCTGGAGCTGAAGCCTGTCTGTGAACAAGAAGAACAGTTCTGTTCTAGGCGTGCTCTAAATAGAACTAAGTAGTGGCAAGCTCCTATGCAACTCACAGAGTCTGTTGCCAGCACTGCATATTTCTTGCTTGCTGTGTTTGGGAACACACTAATACAAATAATGTCTATGAGCTGTACCTTGGTGTTCTTAGCCCTATAACACTGTGGGAGTTATCCTGGGGAAATTATGCTGAGGGAATACACACCCCTCTCCCTACCTAGGACTGATTTTTAAGGTTCCGTTATGAAAGCTCTCAAGGTTCTTGTTCACCTTTATGTGAACACTCTGATACTTCTAACATTATTGCCTTGCTATGGGCTTTGTAGAATCTGGTCTCATCCTAGTATAAGGGAAGACAATTTCTGGGTGAGTTGATACAGGAATGTGCCCTTTGGCAGTTGGTCCCAAAGTGACAGGGTGTGTGTAAGGCTTTGGCAAATTCCTGGGGGCTAGTCTATGCCTACAGAGCCACAGTTTAGCTCTCTCAATGGACTGTTACTGAGGAACATACTCAAACTTCAGCTGAGAACACAGTGGTTGAGAAGGCAACCCAAACAATGACTACAGTAGTTGCCCCAGCTATGAAGAAGAAACGGTCAACAAGAAGGTCAATGAGTCTGTATCACTGATTAATAATGAAAGAGGAAGGTAAGAGAGTGATCAAGAAACTGGTCCTTTGAGTAAGAAATCAGAAGTTAGAGATGTTAAACAAGAAGTGAAAAACTACCTGTCATCAAAGAGGATTTGTCAGGCATCTGGCCCATAGCCAGGGTCAGATCACCACAATTACATTCATAAAGCAGGTGTATTTAATTACTATATTTTAAATAATGTTTTTGTTGAATCAAACATCAATAAATGGACAACTCAATCTGCTGAAATGTCTTATCCATAAATCTATATTAATCTTCCAACATTTTTTAACAGTTCTGAAGTTTTTAAGGAATATCTTTTGAAAAGAAGAACTGACTGAAAATATCCATGAATGATTTTGAAATGTTTCCGAGAAGGAAGGTGGCAACATAAAAGAATCAACAGAGAAACAGCAAAACTTGATCCCCGTTTCCTTCCCAAGGCACATTTGATTTAGATGCAACATCCATGCTTATGAAGCTTTTTGCTCATTCACTTGTTCATTCATTACCAACAAGGGGCTGATTCTCCAGAACTGAGTAAGTGGGAGAAGTACTGAAATTTGCATTAGATGCATTAGTTTGGCTGGAAATGTATGCTTATGTGCAATATAAAATTTAATGTTCCTGTTAAATATTTCATTATTAGCAAAATGCATGAACACCTGCCTCCTCCCATACAGTATTAGATGGTTTACATATTGCATTTCTTGTTTTTCCTAAAGCACTTTTTATAAATAGTTTTTAATCACAAAATAAAATTAAGAAATAATAACTTGAGCATCTGAAGTACTTGGCCTTATTTTGCTTTGAATTCATAACATATATACATTCCTGGTTTACAATATTGTGACAGTAGTAGCAGACCAAGTATATTTAATGCATTTCTATTCTCAGAGCTACAAATATCTTGCAGCAAAGTCCCTTGCTTTACATTAGATGAAATACACACAATAGAGAGCTCTTCAAACAGTAAGTACAAAATGCATATGGTAATGTATGTGAGGATATTGCAATCAGTTCCATTTTCATGAAATAGGTGTCCTCCCAAACAAGCACTTTAAAAGTACTTCTGATGAAACCTAGGATACTGCTAGCATCCTGGGCTAAGAGCACATATGGCTATGTCCTTCTGTCTTTTCTTTCACTAGTACCATCGAGTCCTCCTATGCAAGGCTTCTGTCATTCCCATCACCCCCCAACATATTTTAATACTAGAGACTGCCCTATCCTTTACCTGATGAGGTTCGCATGGGCCTACTTCTCAAGCTTATTCAGCAGACTTGCTGAGAATGCCCTTGATGCCACTGTCTGTGTCATTAATGAAGATATTAAACAGCATTGTTCCCAATCCAGTACTCTGCAGGACTCCACTAGTCACTGGTCTCCATCTGGACATCTAGTATTTGACCACTGCCCTCTGGTTATAACCATCCAACACATCCATTGAACTGCCCACCTATCAAATCCGTATCTCTGC
This sequence comes from Upupa epops, assembly GCA_013397515.1. Lineage (NCBI taxonomy): Eukaryota > Metazoa > Chordata > Aves > Bucerotiformes > Upupidae > Upupa > Upupa epops. The sequence continues at coordinate 17,179 of VZRI01012756.1, read as the reverse complement.
AATTAATGGAGAGGATATTGAGAGGGACTGTGTCAGAGGCCTTAAAGAATTCCAGATAGGTGACATTCACAGCTCTTCCTCTGTCCATTGATACGGTTAGTCCATCAACAAGGTCTCTAAGTTGTTCAGGCAGGATATCCCTTGATGAAGCCATCTATGCTAGTAGTCTCAAGTCACCTCCGTGCCCTACGTATGTCTTAGCTGCTTTCTTGAAGAATGTGCTTCATCATGCTTTCATTTGCTTCACAAAGGTGAAGATTCCAGGGTTGTCCTCTCCATCTATTTTTCTATACCTTTTAAGAATGTATGTATTTTGAATATGTGCTCTTTCTTTTAGTCACCAGGTACTTCACCTAAGTGCCAGGATATTTCAAAGAATCATGGAGAGTGGCTTGGCAACTACATCACACAATTCCCTCAGGACTATGGGAAGAAACTTGCTGAATCTGAGAGATTTAATGTATATTCCGGTTCTTCAGGTGGTCACAAACATAATCTTCTCTTACATTTGCAGAGACTTTAAATTCCCAGCTCCTACCATGTTCATCAGGTTGGGAGATGTGACAAGGAGGCTGTTCATGAAGACTGGGACAAAACTCTTGTTGAGTAACTCAGCCTCCTTCTTTCTGGATACTAGCTCCATTTAACCTGGCCTTGAACATTTTCAGGGAGGGGACCTTCACAGTTTCTCTGAGCAACCTGTTCTAGTGCCTTATCATACTCATAGTGAGGAATTTCTTCCTAAGATATAACCTAAATGACTATTTTTTAGCTTGAAAATCATTCCACTTGACTTGTCATACACTCCCTCATCAAATGTTCCTCTCTATCTTTCCTGTAGGCCCCCTTCAGATACTGGCAGACTTCTATGAGGTGCCACTGAAGCATTCTCTTCTCCAGGGTTAATAATCCCTACTCCTTCAACATGTCTTCATAGGAGCAATGCTCCAGCATTCTGTTCATCCTTATACCCTCCTCTGGACTCAGTTCCACAGTTTCATATCCAGATTTATAGATAGCCTTCTTTGCTTAGGAAAGCTAATCCTCATGAAGCCTGAGACAAAGAGATGAGTGACGGGGTCCAGAGAAAAGACTCTCCCTCGGTAGAGGAGAGCCAGCTCTTAGCAAATGTAGACAACCATAAATCAGTGAGCCTTGTGAGGATACACCCAAGAGTGCTGAGAGAGTTGAGAGATGTTATTTTCAGGCCACTTTCCATTATTACTTAAATGTTGTGGAGAACAGGAGAGGTGCATGAGGACTGAAGAAGGGCCAATGTCACTCCAGTCTTCAAGAAGAGCAAGAAGGGTAGCAGAGGAAACTATAGGCAAGCTAGTCTCACCTCTATTCCTAGAAATACTCCTTCTCTGGAGATACTCAAAACCCTCCTCTAAGCAGTCCTGTGCAATGTGCTTTAGGCAGTCCTGCTTTGGCAGCAGGATTGGGCTTGATTATCTCTTGAGATCCCTTCCAACACTGACAATTCTATGATTCCTTACACCCGGCGATCAAGATCTCATGTACATCATGGAAAGCATCCTTAAAGATCTGCCAATGGTGTTTTTCTCCCTTGTCCCTGAGGACTGTTCCCAGGGGGTCTATTGACACAATGTATGAACAGTTGGAAGATTTAGTCCTCAGTTCTTTTCACATTTCTTACATAATTAATATCAGAGGCTATATGAAGTGGTATGAAATGCACATCTTTGACAGTGAGGTTTCATTCGAGATCGTAGAATCATAGAATCATTAGGGATCGGAAGGGACCTCAAAAGATCATGTAGTACAATCCCCCTGCCACAGCAGGGCCACCAAGATGAAGTCACATGGGAATATATCCTGGTGGGTCTTGAGGAGACTCCACAAACCAGCCAGGAAACCTGTTCCAATGCTCCATCACCGTCAATGTGAAGAAGTTCCTCCTGATATTTACATGGAAACTCTTATGTTCCAGCTTGCACCCATTGCCCCTTGTCCTGTCACCAGATGACATTTAGAAGAGCCTGACTCCATCCTCCTGACACCCACCCCTCACATATTTATAGATATTAATGAGGCTACCCCTCAGTCTCCTCTTCTCCAAGGTAAAGAGACCCAGTTCCCTCAGCCTTTCCTCATAAGGGAGATGTTCTACTTCCTTCATCATCTTCGTTGTTCTACACTGAACACCCTCCAGCAGCTCTGTGCCATTCTTGAACTGAGGGGCCCAGAACTGGACACAATACTCCAGTTGTGGCCTCACTAGTGAAGGGTAGAGGGGGAGAAGAACCTCCCTCAATCTGCTAACCATCCTCTTTCTGATCCCCCCCAGGATGCTGTTGGCCCTCTTGGCCACAAGTGCACACTGCTGGCTCATAGTCATCCTGGTGTCCATGAGACAGTATGGTAGTAGTTGTAATATATTTATAGCAAGGTGATTAATTTGTGACAGTGACACACTTTACTCATAATTTATCACAGAGAAAAATGCTTTTTAGAAATCTTTCCACTCGTTCATTATGCATGCTTAATATTTTGTTTATATAGTTTGAATATGGAAAAAATAATAACATGGTACACTAAAAAGGCCTTGGAAAAATACTATCGTCTTTTGGAAAACAACATAGCATGAACATTCATTCTTGCTGTAAAGAAATTATGCATATGGATGGAAAGGAAGCTTAACAGAGTGTAGCTCAGGGCTTTAGTGGAATACGACTTAGGTCATCCTACTTTCTATGTTCTTATACAGATGGATTTTCCAATTATTTTATCTTTTTCCCCATATTCTGCTCCATACATTTAATATTGCACATCTGCTGCCTGCTCTTGTCGGAATGTCTTTTGGCTTGTAGTTATGTTTTAATATTTATCTAGGAAGTTGCTGATCCAAAGTGGAACTTTAACCCAAAACTTTCAGCCTCTAGATTTTTCTCTTCTGTGAGTAATTAATTTTTCAGTGATAATCTGTGAGCCATTTTATGTAAGCAACCTGAAAGAATATCATACTCTTAATTTCATGGCATTTCAGAGACAAATTGGTACATAGTGAAGTTTGTCAGCCTCAGAATGTTAAAGAATATTCTATGGAAATTGTTAAATATTGAAAATATTTTAAGTATTATTAAAAATAAGATTTTAATACATAAATATTGCTACATTGTCATCATTGTATATGGTTAATAGTGTCCAGTTACAGAAGTCTTAATATACAAACCAAAAAATGACTAATTAGTTAAAATACTACTGTGAGGAATGTTACTTTAAAAAGAATTATCACTACGCAATCAAGAATTGCAGTACACTATCTTTTCTACTTTAGTTATAAATTGGTACAGCCATACAGATATTTAAAGGAATTTCACAATGCAGGGACATGGCCTTTTATTTCACTTGCAGAATATATTTTAAACGACCTGAATACTACATTAAAAACAAATCTAAAACACATCTAAGTTTTATTTTATGCTCACGATAAGTAAAAGAAAAAATGACAATATTGGTATGAGTGTTTAGGAAATGTGTGAGCATTTGCTTTGATGTTCCACATACCTATGGCAAAGCTAGGATATAGCTCAAAACTTTTATATGTTAATGAAACAATTTCTATACTCCACACCTGTGCTAGAGGAAAAGGAATCTTCTCTAACATGTTTAGAATTCTGTTGTGCTGGTGCTGATGGCTCCTAATTTTAATAGAGGCACAGTTCCTGAATGCCTTAGGTCATTATAGAGACAAGTATCAGTCAGTGACAGGTAACTTTTCATTCTAATGCACTTATGTCACTGATGTGTGTGCTTCAGAGATATTCCATTTTGCACCTGAAATTAGTTTCTGTGTTACAGCTACAAAGTATGATAAAAAAAGATACTGTAATTTAGATAAACCCCACTAAATGGCTCAACTGAAACAAAGCTGAAAATGATGATATAAATGGCTGAAATGATTAAGACTGTCAAGTTCTCCTGGGTCTTTTTAGAGAATGAAATAGCTGATGGATTATTATTTATCCCTGATTGTGAATTTAGGGGATTTAATTAAAGTTGTTCTATTCTATTTCTCAAAAACTATTTGAGGCTGTAAATCAAAAACTGTAATAATGGAATATGCTATTGTTAATGGAAAAATGGAAAACTAGGCACTTTAGAGATGTCCATCTTTTAAACTCTTTTATTGTGCTGCTTGGATTTTTTTCCTTTACTGTAGTCAAATAAATGTCGATTTTAAGACTGCCCAACTTTTCATGAAAAATTAGTCTTGTTTAGCTATTGTGAGTACAGTGTTCTCCCTAACCACTTTTGTTACCATAGAAAATAAAGCATGTAAACATATTTTAAAAGACAAGAGATCCTTACAATGCACACATGTTCAATGGGTGCTAATAGAATCACAAAACAGCTATAAGTACAAAAGGAAATTTCCTGAAAAACATAAAAGTGCTTCCACATATATGGAAGATATATATACAAATGCAAATATGGAACACCATTTCAAAAACAGAATGGACTACACTGGAGTCGAAATTTAAATGAGAATTCTGACTAAGTTTCTAAAGCATAAACAGTACTTGCCACTTGTTTATGTATTCTGCAATGAGGAACAATACGGTAGTTGAAATTCAAAGACAAACTCTCCCTTTTTAACTTTTCTAAACTGAGTTAAAATAAGGAAAAGACAAACCAATCAGCACTGTTGCAGTTTGAAACTTATAAAATTTTCAAGTGTTAATTTTGGTGCTTTTATGCCAAAAGAGCATTTTGTTTTGAAGCTAGATATAGCTTTCCAGGCAGATCCCTGGTTCAGTGTTCTGACCCTCCAGGTGATTGGTGGACAGAGCCTATAAAAGGGAACAGATTTCCTGTTTTCTTCCCTTCTTCTCCAGTACGAGTTGTAAGACAGAGAGATCCTCTGCAAGAGAGATTCCCCTGCTGCCAACACCCAGGATGGGGTGGATGGGGGCAAGAAATGGCTCTCAGCCTTTCTGCAACCAAAGGGTGGAATACAGAAGAAGCCTACCCTGGCTGCAGCTCTGCTGAGGGGCAACTACAGCCATGTTTTGCCTAAGAGCTCAAATGCAGAAAGCCAGTGCCAGCTTGTCCTGGTTCCTGGCAGTTGGCTGAAGTGAGGACAGCTCACAGGCTGCTTCTCCAGCCTGATCATCTTTGAAGATGCCAGACAGTGGTGAGCTCTTAATGCTCTCCCCACCTTGGAGCCTTAACCACAGGAGAGAAAAAAAGAGAGGAGAAAGCCCTGAAGAAGACCTACTTACCACAACAGGCATAGCCTCAAATGACCAAGGCCATGTTGCCTCTGTCCCCACCAAGATGGTGTATGCTCTGCCACTGAGAGACTGAGAAAAGCCTCTAATAAGAGAAAGAAATAGATTATAAGTACCAGTCTCCTAAGCCTCTTGCAAAGAGAAGGAGATTGGGGGACCTATTATATTCTTGCAGCTAATGCTGTTATTGCCTCAAAGAAGAGCTCCCAAGCAGAGGGAAGCTAGAAGCAAGCCTACGATGTCAGGGAGGGCTGATGTCTGCAAGAGAACTGGAAAAGGAACATTTACACAAGCACCAAATGTATATTTGTTATGTTTTGTGCTATATTTCTGCCACACTCCTCCCCACCCCTTTCTCTTCTGCAAATGTGCTGCAATTTTGTGTGTGTGGTGGCTTTATAGTTATGAGTGTTGGTGTACACTCTCTTTTTCCACGGCTCTCATCTAAAGCCAAAATCCAATGTCTCTCATTTCTCTCAGAGAATGTGTAAAGGCATTGTGATATAGTTTCTGTTTTATCTTCTGGATTCTTTTATCAATTTGGGGATTTTTTCCTTTTCTTATTGGTGATTGGTTTAATAAATACTTTTCTTTTTAACAAAGTTGATTCCTTGCCTGTTCAATTCTCAGCTAGAACTGGTTGCTGTGCTTGAGTTGCAGGCACCAAACCAAACTGATTTAGATGCTCACTCTAACGAATTATAGTTTGACACCTAGGCAGTTATAAACAGCCTTTATGCTGTAGAGGCTCAGAAGAAATGGTCAAGAGTATGACAATGATCATTTATTAATATATGCCACATTATATGCAAGTTCTTTGATATTGCCATAGACAAGATTTGCAGAAAGCACTATACCTAAAAGAGACAAACAAATAACAACATAGATACAGATACACAACAAATCTCCTGAGGCACATTTTTCTTTCTATCACAGAGATGAAGTATGGAATGGAGGAGAGGAAAGCCGGTCAATATGCCCTTTAAGATATTTTGGTGTCAGATTCTCATTTTCTCCTTTCACTCTCCTCACTCCATCTCACACCATTTCAATTCCTTCTCCTTCCTACAGTCCCCCAAAAGACTCAGATGTTATATTGTGTTATGTGTTATATGGGTGTCTGAGGAGGCTGTAAACAAAGAGTGTCTCTGTGGTTAGCACTAAGCACAAAGATCTTGATTGGTTATTTAGCTTCTGATTAGCTTATTTGGGTTCAGCCATTCTGTCCCTCACTCTTCCACGAAGAGAGATTAAGGACATGTCAGTCTACCCTTTTGTGTCAATACAGCCCCCTCGCCTGGAAACATTTGCTCCCTCAGGCACGGTCTGCTTTTAGACACAATTCAATGGAATCTTATCTTCCTGTGGACTTGGTTAATATTCTTCTGATGACTTCTCTCTGCTTATTTGTGCTGTGCTCACCAACAGAGTTCTATTTTGTACTTTGAAAGTTTAAACTAAATTTTGTCTATAAACAAATTAGTTTGTACTTCAGTTCTCTAATCTGTAAAAAAACTTGGACTAAGATTAATTTATTTTTGCAATTTAAAAGCACATGGAAGAATATTGTGTGCAACGTAAGTTTTAAACATACACTATGTTTCTTATTTACTTATCTAAATACACATAAAAACTGACAAAATCATGGAGTCATAGAATCCTTTACACTGCAAAAATCCTCTAATGTCATCAAGTCCCACCCTTAACCTAACTGTGCTTAATCTACTGATAAACCATTTCCTTAAGCTCCATATTCACATGACTTTTAAACACATCCAGGAATGGTGATTCTACCACCTCCCTGGGTTGGCTGTTCTAAGGCCTGATGACTCATTTAATCTTTTTTATATTAGTCAATTTCTTGTTCCTAATATCTAACCTAAACTTCCCTCAGTGCAACTTGAGGCCATTTCTTCTTGTCCTATGAATTGTTCCTTGAGAGAAGAAACCAATACCCACCTCTTTACAATCTCCATTTAGGTAGCTGTAGACAGTGAGATCTATCCTGAGCCTGCTTTTCTTCAGACTTAATAGCCCCAGGTTGCTCAGCTGCTCCTCAGGCTTGGCCTCCAGAACTCTTGCCTACTTTTATTCCCTACCTCAGACCTGCACTTCAATTTCTATATTGTATTATGCTGCTGCAAGCATCATTCAAAATAAAAATAAATTTCTACCATCACAAGCTAATAAATAAAAGCTAATAAATTAAATAAAGGAAAATGCAAAGAAGCAATATGTATGCCTTTAGACATCAAAATATTTCTATACACCAGTAGTCAAGCTTCAACCAGGAGCCAACAGCACACTTAAAATTCTGCTGTGATACAAGCATATTTTTTGTTGTCTTGAAGACAAATTGATACATATTTCATATGAATGTAATACTATTTTGAATAAAAATAAAGTTGTGATGATGATAATCTCTGACTTTTTGTAATCTGACTTTTCATTGGTTTATGGAAATGTATGTTGTCCGTACACAATAAAAATATAAAACTCTTTTTAATGTGCCATGACTATTGTTAGCACTTGTTGGAAAAGACCTGTTTGAAAAAACATTATGTTTGCATATTAAAGCAAATACCTCTGATATTTTACACAAAAGATGTATGCCCTTGAAGTACTTTTTACATAGATATGCCCTTTAGTATTACCTTGGCTGCTTCAAGGAGCAAAGCCTATGAGAAAGTTCAGGGAAAGTAAAGAGCAAGTAACACCTCAAAGATGCGTTGTCAGGAGCATTCAGTCAGATAAAGTTTTCCTGACACTTTAAAATAGGTTGATAAGTTTTATTTTATTTACTCCATAAGGTAACTTAAAAGAAAAAATATTAAGATGTAGTCCTGTAGGTGTTGTTTCAATAATGCAGTATCTCAGGGCATGGCTGGGCTTGCTCTGTTTCAGGGTGGTTTATACTACTTGAGCAAAGATCCAAGGGCCAGGTGACAATTTTTGAGAGTGTGGAGCTCCAGCTCTGCAAGTGCCATATCTGGGCAAGTCCTGAGGAGCACTAGAAATAAAGTAGGAAGGCTGTTTATATATCAAGTCAAACTGTCGTTGATGAGACTTTTCTGTGATAATTTGAATAGCGAGGTTTAAACAACTAAATTTGGGCAGTACCTTAAAGTGAGAATTCTGTTAGCGATTTTAAACTGGACCACTAATTACTGAGTTTGAACTACACTATTAAAGTTTGTTGTCGGTCAATGTTAGTTCAATTTACAAAAAAAAGTTTGTCTCGTATTGTGAGTTTCCTTCTGCCAATGACAAGACTTGGATGCAACAGAGTTTCAGGCATAAGGAGCAGATGGAACTGGAGAATCTTGCCAACTGCTGTCTCAAAAATGGTGCTGATCTGTAGTATCTCAGCATCAAAGCTCCAAGAGCATCTCTTTTTGCTTTGAGGGTTTTGTTTCTGGGCTCAGGGCCAGCTGAAATAAGAGAGCAGGTGTCTGGCCTTGAAAAGAGCTCTTCTGAAAAATCTCTGCTACTATCTTGCACTTACCTCTACTCTTCTGGTTCTATGCTTGAAAATTTATTTCAAGGGGAGGCTCCTGTCCTTACTCCTAGTTAGAGGGAGGTTTGCCATTGTAGCTGTGCCCACACCTGGTCTGTTGATTATAATCCAGAACCTGATGCTAATTTTGAGTCACTGTGGACATCCCTTATGGTTACAGGACTATCAGTGACCCTGACAGCTGCCATGGACCAACTCAGATGGTCATGGACTGATATATAGAGAGTCAGTCCTGCCTGCCTCACATTTGCTTGGGTTGCAAAGCAATTGCTCTTGGTTGACCCTCCTTTGCAGACCCTTGCCTGCCCTTGCTGCTCCTTGGTACTTAGGTGAAAACCAGTGTGGTTGCTTTTCCTAAATTAAGCAATGAGGTGCACCATGCTTGTCAAGAGTTTCTAAAAAAAGTACCATTTAGTTAAGAGTGACTAAATGTTTTTTGACTTTGATCTGCCTCTGATTTCTAAGTAACATTGAGATTCATTAGTAACCTATTTATTTTTGGATAGTTGTGTTAAGCCTTTTGGCAGCCTGGAAGGAAAACGTTTATAGATGTTAAACTGAATGACATCTGCCACTCTGAGGTTCATTCTGGCAGCTAAAAAAAGTACAAGGCATAACTTTTGCCCTAAAAAGTGATACAGATGTCTTTGAACAAAAGACTTAGATGTCAAATGTATAGCATTTATTGAGAGTGCATTAATATAATTATTTCCATGTTATTCAATTCTTCAAACTGATTTAGATAGCCTAAACAATGAAACAATCCTGAAAGCAGACTGAAATCTAATAAATTAATAAATAAATAATGATCTGGTAGTTACTGTGCAGATTACACTACTAAATTTATCCATTGGAATAACCTTGTGATAAATATGAAGAGAGAAAACAACAGGATATTTTCAGCTAAATGTTATTTATCATTCATGACTATGTTCTGAATATTGCTAAAATGCTGAATTAACTGAAACAAGGTTAGTCAAAGAATGCATAATATAAATATGAGCAAATAACTTTCATTTCTGGGGAAATGTAACCATTCTATTATGTATGGAACTGCCATGTAGCCATGTGAATATTTAAAAAGTTAATGAATGGAGCTGATGCTTCTAATGTAACAGAAGTATTTTTAAGTTTTTGGAAATAGGTTACTGTGTACTAGGGATGTACAATATATTTTAAAAAACCCAAACAAACTTAAAACTAAAGACACACTACATGCTAGAAGACATATACATGTATACATCATCTGGTAAGTGCTAAATCATTGTCTGATATTATACCAGATGGGTGAATGGAAAAAGAAAAAAAATTATCAGAAGTATGTATAAAATTATGGGCTTGATATGCAATTCTATTGATCTGCCTTTCTTTTACAGCTGTGCCAATATTAAAAAAAAAGCCCTTTACATTTGGTAAAACCCAGACTTCTGGTGGGAAGGTGCACACAATAATCAAAGACTGATATCAGATCCAATAAAAATTCAAATTGGTTATGCATGTATTCTTTAGAATATTTATCCTAGAAGTCTGAAGTCTGGTAGAAGTCTCATACTTGTTGTTATCGTTCTGGTTACTTGGAGGTGCTTGTTTTTGTAAAAGACTAAATGGTTTTGATTAAGAATAAAAGTCATAGTTAATAATTGATAAACTATGATGACTGATTTCTTCCTGTTCCAGTTTACCCCTCATTATTTACAAGTTTCTAGTTACATTAGTAAGATGTATTTATAAGGGGAGCTTTCTCCAACATTAAAAGGTGGGTTTTCTATAATATGATCAAATGTCTATGTCTAATATTTATGTCTAAACCTGTATTAGTTTCCTTTGCTAAGAACACTCAGGAGCACCTAATAACCACATAATGATACTTCACTGAGCATGATGAAGTCTCCATAGGAGCATTGTTAAGGCATAAGTCTATTTGCGTCATCTACCCTGTATCTTATTAGAAAATATCTTGCTGAAATGTGCAGCAAATCCAAAGCCCTATTTAAGAGAGAAATCATTCAAAGATTTCAGCCCTAGGGAATCTTTCTGATTATTCAATTTGAACTTCTACATAGCACCTAAAACTAGAATTACTTAATTTCTGTATCAAGCCATTGACTTTCAGTTAAGGCGCTGAATTGTTTTGGGTTTTTTTAGAAAGTCTCCTGTTTTTTTTGCTAAAATGTTAATTTCTAATATATTATTTGGCATTCCGTGGTAAACTATTACAAGGTGCAATTTCCCAGTGAGTCTGTTGATAAGTAAGCAGTTTGTGAGCTAACTTCTTAAACTCTTTCCTGAACACTTTCAATACAGATTCTCTTTATTGAAGATAATGCTGTCAAAATTACTTACATTAGTATTTTGTCTGCTTATGGCACCTTCCATAATACATCAACTAAACAGTTCAGTATTGTTATATCTTTTCAGATAATACTGCTTTATAAATCCTAGTATTTTATGCTTTTTTGATTTTTCTCCAAGTAAAGCATGAGCTGAAAGCCTTTTAAAAATATTATCAATGAAAAAAGCTGCAAAATGAAACAGCTGCTTTCTGTCTCACTCTTGAGTAGAGATTTTTGATACTGATATCTAAGTCCTCAGTTCTCTTCAAAAACAAATACCAGATTTAATCATTTTTCTGTCTTGGTATGCATATGTGTATATAGCTTTCACTAATAGGGAATGGAATTTGATTAAAGATTCAGACTAATTCCAAAATTACTAGTTCAAAATTTTCCCTAAATAATTAAGATTTACACAATGGCATCTCATGAACTCTTGAGATGGTGGAAAATAAATTCAGGTACATCAGGTGTACTGCATGCAAAAATACCCAATATTTAAAAAAAAAGCAAAACAACAAACAAACCTACAAATCAGGAAATTGGATGTAAGGCTGCCGGTATATTTTTAGTTCAAAGAAAACCTTGTATAAGGTTTTCTTTTATGTAATTGGACAAAAGATGTATTTTTACTGAGATATTCAGAAGCTTTCTTATTTTTCTAAAAGTACATCAGGTATGAAGGAAACCTACATGCTTTAATGCTCTTCTATTCATTTCCTGTTGTTATGACTTTAGGAAATTTAATAGTGTTTTCCAGTATTATTCACTGGTCTTCACTAGAGAAAATTGTTCCAATTCTAATTTGAAGGCAGAATTAGTAACTCTGGAATTTTATGGACTATTATTGTCATAAAACTTTCAATATTTTCTAATATTAATTAATAAGCATTTGGAATAATAAGATGCAGCAATATTGATGTAATTTTGCACAAGACAAAATGAGAAAAAAGATACTGGTTATTCAGTGTAATATATTTTTGATACTCAAGAGGTTTATATTTTACAATAATTACAGCCACATATTTCTTTATAATCTGAGAGCAGATCTCTAAATACAGTTGTAGATGAGATGGCTCACCTTTGTGCAAATTATACTCTGTCTTGTATTGTCAGCTAAAGGATAAGGAACAGGTAATCAACGACCCTTTATGCAAAGTATTTCAACATAGAAATATGCAACTGTCTGCTATTCAGGTCAGATGCATAAATGTAGGTTGTATCAAGGCCAAGCTGGATGTTTACAAGGGAACTTAACTATTTTCAAGTTGTGGGTCATGATTTTACATGAATCGCATAATATATATAATTCAGTTTAGAATGTATTAAACATATCTAAATTTGAGTTAAAAAATTTATGTCTGCCTTGCTTGCCTTCAAATAATTGAAGTTTTTCCTCTCGATGCTTTCTAAACTTCAAACAAATTCATAGGATTTAGACAGCTGTTCTGTGTTTAAAATCAATCTGGAGAGTCAAAAAACCCAAACACTTCCTTTTTCCAACTTAATATTTGGTCTCCACATTTATTCTTTGCTAAGATCAAACCTCAGCACAAGGCTTTTACCTTCAATTTCAACCTAGAAATTGAACTTTTCCTCCCAAAAGTGCCTGCCAGGATCATAGATTATATGGTATATACAAAAATAATAAAAGTTATATATAAATTCTACTAATGTATACATTTTAAAAATACTTGAATTTCTGTATCATTGCATCCACAATAGTTTTTTCGTAGCCAAAGTTTGCAACAGTTTCAGTCTTGTGTTTTTCACAGTTCATAGCATTAAACTTTGAATACTCTGTCAAACATATCAAGCAAATGCTATATATATATATGATTAATAGGATATATGAAGTTTCAGATCTTTTCGTTAGACTATTTAACTTGTACAAATTTGTGTTCCTGTATTTATTTAATGTATACTTCCTAAAAAAATGTAGTATGACACTGAATGTGTGTAATGGTTTAGGGAGAGGGTCTAAATCGGTTTGGGTTGGTGCCTGTAATTAAAGCACAGCAACTAGCTCCCACCAAGAGTTCAAAAGCCAGTGAAGCAACTTTGCTAAAAAGACAACAGTTTATTGAACCCATCACCAATAAGAAAATGAAAAATCCCCAGATAAGTAAAAGAATCAAAAAGATAAAACAGAAACTGTATCACAATGCCTTTACACACACTCGGAGAGAAATTAGAGACAGCATAACATCCATTTTTGGCCTTATATGAGAACTCTGGGCAAAAGAGTGTACACCAACACTCCTAACGAGAAAGCAACACAGACACAAACTTGCACCCCACTTTCCAGAAGAGAAAGGGTGGGTGGGGGTGGGTGCAGGAATGCAGCACAAAATGTACATTTGATGCTTGCCTTAATGTTCCTTTTCTGATCCTCATGCAAGCATCAGCTGTTCCTGATGTCTCCGGCATACTTATAGCTCTCACTTACTTGGGGCTCTTCTTTGAGGCTATAGCAGCATTAAATGCATAGGATGCAACAGAATTCGATACTCTTTTTTTGCCAAAGGCTTAGGAGACCAGTACTTGTGATCTCTTTCTCTCTCTTAGTAGAGGCTT
>VZRI01012754.1:140025-158232 GCA_013397515.1 Upupa epops | reverse complement strand
TCTGTGCTCCTCAGTTCCAGAAGGACACAGAGCTGCTGGAGGGTGTCCAGCGTAGAGCAACGAAGATGATGAAGTATAACACCTCCCTTATGAGGAAAGGCTGAGGGAGCTGGGTCTCTTTAGCTTGTAGAAGAGTGTAGAAGAGGAGGCTGTCAATAAATATGTGAGGGGTGGGTGTCAGGAGGATGGAGCCAGGCTCTTGTCAATGTTTTGTGGTGATAGGACAAGGGGCAATGGGTGCAAGCTGGAACACAGGAGGTTCCATATAAATATCAGAAGGAACTTCTTGACAGTGAGGTTAATGGAGCATTGGAACAGACTGCCCAGGGGGTTTGTGGAGTCTCCTTCTCTGGAGATGTTCAAGCCCCACCTGTGCGACTTGGTCTAGGTGATTTTGCTGTGGCAGGGGGATTGGACTAGATGATCTTTTGAGGTACCTTCTGATCCCTAATGATTCTGTGATTCTATGATTCTTTCAGTTTGACGGACAGCACAAGGCACAAACAATAGTAGTAAAGAAACATACTGGGAGAAAAAACCTGTCTTTGTAATAGGCCAAGTTCATTTGCCTGTGCAGAGCATGCATGTTAGTCCTTATTTGGTGTTACTGGATGTTAAGGAGAACAAAGAAATACAGAGATCAAATGCTGTTGTCCTGGTGACACATATGCTGAGGGCAGATGTGGCCAATGCATTGCATGCAGAGAGTAGAGCAGTGATGTAGCTCCAGATGGCCTTTGCATGTGTTTCTAGATGCTGTCTTCCTGTCTCCTACTACCTTCTATTGACCGCTACTTCATGAATTATTCTGTCCGTTTATGTCTTTAATGGAGTTTGGCTATGCTTTTATGATCTCTGATGAAGCCTTATGACAGATAAAATCTTAGAATTGTTTGAGTATGAAGTGACCTTCAAAGTTCATGCAGTTAATACCTCTGCAGCTGTGAGCAGGGACATTTTCAACCATATCACATTGTCCAGAGAGCTCTTCCAATATGACCTAGAATGGTTTTTTTTTGGGGTGGTGGGGGTGGTATGTGTGGCATCTACCACCTCTCTGGGCAACCTGTTTCAGTGTTTCAATCAATTATTTTAAGACATTTCTTCTTTATATCTAGTCTAAATGTCCTTCAATCTAAACATCATACATTTTAAACTGTAGGGCTCTGAGAGAGGAAGGCTTTAAAAAATGCACATTGTTAAATTTAAACCTTGTTTTGATCTTAGGTAGAAATGTACGCATAGACAAAAGGATCATCATTTCCGTATATTGTAAGAGTGAGTAACATAATATACAGTAATACGTGAGAGAATTATATGTGTGCCACAAACAACTGCTTAACATGAAAATATGCTCGTATTGAAAGTGAAAAGCATAGCTTGTTTTATTTCCAAACATCTCAGATGCTTGATGTCACTGGTTTGGGCTTTTTCATTTGGTTTTATTGTTTGTTTGAATTGGGATATCTAATTAATGTGTGATAATGTATGTAGTGAGGAGCCTGTTTGTGTGGATTAGATACTTTCAAAATTACAGGACTATAAAAATCTATAAAGCAGTTGGTATGGTGTGTTGTTTTAAATTTGTGTGCAGCAGGAGCTTGTTTGGTTGTTTAGTTTCCATTGTCATTCTGCACTTTTGGGTGTAAACTGAAAAACAACTTTCATTTATGACAGAAAATGCACTTTTTTTTTTACCAATTCTGTTCTTGACCATGTTTTTTAAAACTGTGTTGGCATCTTTAATTTCATAAAGCACTGAACTTAGGAAATGCTGGCATTTGGTCACCCCATATGGAGATATTCCAAAGCAGGTATTGATCTGTAACTGTTTTATCAATTATCAACTCTTCTGTGGATAGAGTATCTTCAGATCTTGTCCTCTGCTCCAAGTTCTGATGAGACTGCTTTTCAGCACCAGTTACAACGTTANTCTTGGCACCCTCATTGTGAAGGAGTTCCTCCTGACACCCAGTCTAAAACTCCTCTCCCAGCCTGAAACCATTCTCCCTGGTCCTATGACTCCAAGCCCTTGGAAACAGTCCCTTCCCAGCTTTCCCGTAGCCCCCTTCAGGTACTGGAAGGCCACTCTAAGCTTTCCCTGGAGTCTCCTGTTCTTCAGGCTCAGCAGCCCCAAATCTCCCAGCCTGTCTCTCTAGGAGAGGAGCTCCAGCCCTCCAGTCATTCTTGTAGCCCTTCTCTGGACACGTTCTAACAGCTCAATATCTTTCCTGTGTAGAAGGCCCCAGAACTGGACGCAGTACTCCAGATGGGGTCTCACGAGAGCAGAAGGGGGTGGGGGTGGGGAATTACATCCCTCTTGATGTAGCCCAGGATGCTGTTGGCTTTCTGGGCTGCAAGCGAACATTGCCGGCTCATGTAGACTTTGAGTGTGATGGGCACGCATTCACTCTTGTGCATTATCAAACGGGTTGGAACAACTGAGTGAATTTGCAAATGCTAGTAACCAGCCATCACATACAAATGAACCTCTGTAGATTAAACTGTGTATAAACAAGGTATATCAGAAACTCTGCTTGTTATCAACAGGAGAAGAGCTTCAAAGCTTATTAGTTTTATTAAATAAAGAGCAGGTTTGGTCTATCAAGTGGTAATAAATATTCCCCTTCAGTTTTCCCTTACTATAGCATTGTGTTCTCGTGCTCTGGTCCTTTGTGGTCACTCATGCTTTCTTAATTTATGAAGATGAGTTAAACTGGCCAGACTGTTCTTCTGTCTTTTGTTTAAAGAAAAAGAGGTTGTTTCTTTGCTCGCAAAGGTGATCATATCTGTGTTCTAAGACAGTTGTATATCGAGACTGTAGTGTCTGGTTATGTGGCACATCTTGCATTTATACAGCATGAATGTGGATCAGAAGTAGTTTAGATGATATTTTTTGTCTTGGATTTATTTTTGTCCCAGCTGTAAATTATGTAGGATTGTGTTTGCTTTTCAGTGCCTGCATTATCATACTTACATTAAAAAAAATCTGTCTCCCGTTTCTCTACCTACTGGTCCCAGCCACTTGTGTTTTCCTCTCTCTATGTTTACTCTGTGTTGTCTGACCTAGGAAAATCTTAGTTCCACTTATGTATTTTGTAGTTTACAGTTCAGCTGTCATTCTTAGTCCAGTGTCTTTTCTAGTGTCTTTAAAATTAAAGCCTCTCAGTCTGCCATGAACATAACAAGGTGTAAATTATGATGTAATCAAACACTTCTTCTTATGATATTTAAGGCTAGAGGTCAAGTACCATTAAATACACAAATGCCTGAATGCTTGTGCCATAATCATACATTAAAATATCCTGTGATTGTAAAATTGGCTAACTGCAATTCTTTCGTTAAAAAAAAAAATCAAGTTCATTAATATTTCCTTTTAAATTATTTGTATGTTACTTTATAATAAAAATAATTAATTATTTTAATTGAATACAAATTATATGCATTACAGAGATAAAATAGATGTTCTCTGCTTTAGGTTAGCACTAAAAAGTCTGTACATGGTTTGAGATGAAAAGGAATGTAGGTGTGCATTTTTAGAGCTAATAAGGTTGTTCTATTTACAGGGTGAGGACCCTTAAATTCTTTCTACATTGTGACTTATGTTTTGTAGACAAAAACTTGCAAAAGCATCTGAGTAACATGTAACTGCAAAGAGAACAAGTCCTCAAGTCATTTGTTCTGGTTTCTTCTTTTAGTGGTTGTTTTGAAGCTGACCAAAACAGCTTTTCAATAGAGTAGCATGTGGTTATTTTGCACTTTTAAAAGCATTGTGGTAATGCCCAATATTTACAGCTGTGAAAGATCTAAACCAAAGTGGGTTTTGTAGCTCTGAAGTGCTCTAAGCTTAGTGTAAACACTACAATGTGGACATTTTTATTGCCAACCTGACCTGCCAACCACATTTATTTGGATGCGGCACAGGATACAATTGGTCTTCTGGACTGCAAGCTCACACTGTCGGCTCATGTCCAGCTCTCCTTCACCAGTGCCCAAAGTTCTCCTCAGGACTACTCTCTATGTACTCCTCCCCCAGCCTGGATTGATAGAGAGGATTGTTCTGACGCATCAGCAGCGTCTGGAACCTTGTTGAACCTTATGAGGTTTACCTGGGCCCAGCTCTCTAGCCTGTCCAAGTCTTTCTGGATGATATCACATCCCTCTGGATTACTGACAGCACCACTCAGCTTGTGTAACACATTGGTGCTTATACCAAGCATGAGACACAACATGATTGTTCTCCCAAGCTCTCACATCAAGTTATGTATCAGAAATGAACCCATGACACCACAACAGACAGAAAACACATCATGGTCCTCTTCACTCCCAGCTGTCCCTGTTCAGACAATTTATGGCTTCATTTGCCTCAAAACAAAGGTTCCTCTGTATGGCAGCTTGTCATTGTAGAATTTTTCATTGCTTTCTATTGAGGACTAAGCAGGTAGTTATGATTTATTAATATATCTAGTCCCAAGACTTGCAATGAAATTGATTATATTACAACATAATTTGTTGCCATTAGAGTATTTCAGAGTTATGGAGCTGGCTCTATTGGTGGCTTTTAGGGTAGAAAAATAAAAGAATTGGAGAAAGTAAAATTACAATGTGCTAATTTTGTATGATCCCTTTTATGTGTAATACCTTGTATATGTGATCCCTCACACATAAGTTGCTGCAGTTGGTGAAGAGGAGGGCAATGAAGCTGGGGAAGGGCACAGAGAATAAATCTTAGGAAGAGCAATTAAAGGAGCTAGGACTGATTAGTTTGAAGAAGAGGAGGCTGAGGGGAAACCTTATTGCCCTTTACAGCTACCTGAGTGGACATTGTAGAGAGGTGGGTGCTGGTCTCTTCTCACAGGTGATTAGTGATAGAACAAGAGGGAAGGGTCTCAAGCTGTACCAGGGGAGGATTACACTGGACACTAGGGAAAGTTTTTACTTAAAGAGTAGTCAGAGCTTGGAACAAGCTTCCCAAGGAGGGCATTGAGACACCACCCCTGAAGATGTTTGAAAGGTCATTTAGATGTGGTGCTTAGAGATCTGGTCTAGTGGTGACTTTGACAGAGTAGGGTTGATGGTTGGACATGATGATCCCAAGGGTCTTTTCCAACCTGAATGATTCTGAGATTCTATGAAGTATTTAAAAAGAAGCCAAAAGCTGTTTATTTATGCCATTTTAAACCTGGGACACTCAGACTCATAGTGAATGTCTTCTACCTAATGACATTCAGTAAATGCGGTAGATGGTGAAATCATGATTGAGGGTCTAAGAACAGCTTCTCTCTCTAAAATAGAGAAATCTTTAGTTTCACCTTTTTTTTTTTTTCTTAGCAAAAAAGTAATCAAACCTTATTAAACTCTTTTCTGGAGGGTGATACCCAAGGCACTCCCTGAATTTTAAATCTTTAAATTCCTTTGAAGTAGTATAATTAATCTTCTCACATTTGGATGAAAATGGTTCCGAAGCTTGTCTCTTACAGTTGCTTGTCAAGTGCTCAGATTGTAAAACTAATGGTATTTTGTCATATTACATCTAATTATTCCAGTTTTGCATGTCAGCCAATGACAAGGTCAAAGCACAGCACAAAGTTCTGAGCTACAGTTAAAGAAAGATATAATAGAGTTGCCTGATTTTGAAATAAATGGAGAAAAGGACTTTTTCTTCAGAGCTCTGGCAGTGTAAATAATGATCTTGCATTGTCCATGTGCTAAGCAATTAGTATTTCAAGGTAATTTAATGCCCAGTGGAAATGTTCATTCAAATGTATTTCATGTCTGAGTATTTTGACCAATAATTCTCCTGTAGATGTATTTGCTGGTCAAAGATTTTAGTAATTACTGAGTGGTGAAGATCTAATTTCTTGTGGTGGGCTTTTGAGTTACACATTTCAGTAGTTATTGTCACTGCTAACTATTGTATAACCAAGCTTTTGCTGTTTTGGATATAATGTATAGGTGTGAATATTTCACCTTTCCCTTGGCTTTTTTCCCTTGGACTTCTGAACACTCATTTTTGTTTTGTAAAGGTACTGCACTGGTACTTGCAAGTCAATTTTCACTGACTCATGTGTATGTGTGTAAATACAACTGCACTGACAGCTCAGAAAACAGTGGAAAGCTGGAGGTGGGGAAAATTACTCACAGAAAAAGAGAGGTTGTTTTTTGATGGGATTTTCAGAAGCTGTTCAGTTACTTTTTATTTTAATGGGAGTAAGGCAACTAGTCTGTTAGGTTGGTTATTTACAACCCCTTCAAATTGAATTTGCCATGTGCAGCCATGTGTGGCTATGACTATTGGCTCCATATTGTCACCAGCTGAGAAAGACTAGTGAAGGGTGTTATTTTTTTAATATGACTTTGACATGAAAGTAGAATCCTGCAGTGTAATAGCCAACTCAGGTAACAGAAAAGATCTCTTGGGAGGCAGACATACTCTCTGTTTTATTTAGATGCTAAATTTTCAAGTGTGGGTTGGAAATTCTAGCAGATACGAATGAGTAAGACAAACACTTTCTCTGTGGTGCTAAGCTGAAATTAAAGCGTCTCATTCCCAAAAATACAATATTGCTGTCTTCTTGCCTCTGCAGACCTCAAAAGTTTTATGAGTAGCAGACTAATCGAAATAGAATTTGGCATTTGACCCACCACATAGATTCTGTAACCTCTGAGATGATATACACGCAAGTGGAAGGCATTATACGGTGTATTTTCTGCTGTGTTAGTACAGGGGATCATTTCAAACCACGATCCAGCTTTTACTGTGGCACTAGTATTCTCTCATTTCCACCAGCCAGACTGTATGGAAGCAGGAGCTTATCCTGAATTTCCAGCAGGAATTTAATACCATATAAATAGCTGTATTGTTTCCATGACATGACACTCCTCCACCCTCCTTAATTTTTTTGGTTGTTTACTAGAAGACTTTTAACAGCAGGCAGAAGATAAATGTATTCACAAATGGCTAACAGGGTATGTGAGATATGTTGTCTGAAAGACTAGGTTAGAGTTTGTTCTGAGTTTGCAGTCCTCTAATGGTTCTTCTTACCATGTTAGAGAAATAATGATCTGGCTGATGGCACAGATACTCACAACTGCACATTCAATCCCGATCTGTGCCTATGCATATTAGATTCATGGGACATGTATTAATTTGATTGTGTCAAGGGATAAATCCATAAAGATGTTAATTCCTACCTGGTGGAAAGAATATACAGCCCTCTTCCTAAACTCAGCTGTACACATATGAGAAAGCCTTTCTCACACAGGGATATTAATTGGGGATATTTATCTCTCTTTCCTTAGAGGGCTCAGTAGGGATTGCTTTGGCATTGAAAGCAGTGATTCAGACACTTGGATTATTGTCCTGAGATTATTTTAATGTAAATATGGCTGTTATGATGAGAATGAATAAACAAATTAATGAAGCCAGTTATAGGAATAAACATTAGTTAATCCACCCAAAGCTGTAAACTGTATTTTTAATCTTTCAAAGGAACTGCAGATAATCTTTTCCTTTTTTCCTCTATCTTTCTACTTCTCACACATCTTCAAACTAGAGAACAGTTTGTCTCTTAATGGCCAGTTGAGGCAGTGTAGAATAAAACAAGGCAGTGAAATCCAAGAGTGATTTACAGATCGTATAAACCCACTAAAATTGTAATTGCAATAAACTGTGGTGCAATAGTCAGCTGCAGATCTAATCTTGTAGCTTTTAACTGAAGTAGCTTGTGGTAAACTCTCCATGGATGAAGCCAAATTGGAGGAACACATTCACTGGTTTCTTCAATAGAGATTCATAGAACCACAGAATGGCTTGGCTTGGAAGGCAACTTAAAATTCCTCTAGTGCCAAACCCACTGCCATAGGCAGTGACATCTTCCATTAGACCAGGTTTCCCAGAGTCCCATCCAACTTGGCTATTCCTCGGTATAAGGCTTCTGTTTCTTGCAGGTAACAAAGGGTTTGCTTTAAAACCATTCAGTGTTTATCTACCAGTAAAGGGAGTGACAAAACTGGTGTTAACAAGTAAGGGAATCTTATGCAGAACATCTGAAATACCACCCTGTTTTATAGACTTCAGATTGTTCTAGTATTTTCTTCTTTTAAATGAAAGAGATTGTACATCAAAGAGTACCTCAGAAGATCAGAAAACATCTGCCTGACCTTACTCAAGTGTTAATTTTTCAGAGGCCGCTATTATTTGGAGACCCTTGGAAAGGGTCTGAGAAAATCATCTGAGGGATATACATGAATCAGAGATGCTGTGCTTTAGTTCTCGAGACATCAGTTGTTAGTGCTATGTGATGTTCTACTTGCCTCTCACCTAATCCAGTTTCTCATGGCTACCCAGAAAAGACCATGATTATTCAGTGCTATTTGCTGGTAATACTAAATTAATATTTAAAACATTTAAAACAAATATTTAAAATTGGTCTTGCATATTTCCAGAATTTTTCAGAACATTTGTACAGTTAAATATGTTAAAACATTTAGTTCGCCATCATTATTTGCAAGAGTTGAATCATGAAATAATCCTACTAGATCACTGAGTCAAACCATCCCCACAGAAACAAAACCCTAAATATCTGAGAGATTGAAAAACACAAGCTAAACCCCTGCAAGCAGGTCACAAAGCACCATGGCTACACAGTTCTTAAATACCTCCAGGGATGGTGACTCAACCACCTCCCTTGGAAGGCTGTTCCAGTGCCTCATCACTCTTTCTGTAATGAATTTCTTTCTAAGATCCAATCTAAACCTCCCCTGCCTCAACTTCGTAACATTGCCCCTGCTTCTGTCAGCAGTTACCAAGGAGAAGAAGCCAACACCCACCTCTCTACAACCCCCCTTCAGGTAGTTGTAGAGAGCACTGAGGTCTCCCCTCAGCCTCCTCTTCTCCAAACTAACTGCCCAGCTCCATCAGACTCATATGATTGGTTCTCTAAACCCCTCAGGAGCTTAGTGGCTCTGCCCTGGACCTGTTCCTGTCTTTCCTGTAATGAGGGGCCCAGAACTGAACCCAGTACTCAAGATGAGGTTTCACAAGGGCTGAGTACAAAGGCACAAGAACTTCCCTTCTCCTGCTGTCCGTGATGTAATCTAGCAGTTAGCTGTGGGGTTCTTTTGAAGAAAAACCTTGGTGGTGACCTAAAGAACCTTGTACCACTTATATGTCATCTTTACCTTGCATTTCAGCTGACATTCCATTAAAAACTTCTGGAGCAGATTTTTTCCTGTATCTCTCCTATATAGTGAAAGCATTAATTACTTTGAAAGCTAAAATATTGTTATTATGTGGTAAGATACTCCACTGTAGCTGTTTCGAATAGGAGATAATGGTGGCAGGCACTTGTACTGTGGTAAATGCTGGCACTTCCAGCCCAACTTAAAGTGCATTTCTATTTAAAAAAAAAACAGTTCTGCAACACCACTGCCATTCTTAACAGATTTGCATGCTTCTTTAGTAATGGTTTTTTATTTCATCTGTAGATTAAGGGTGTTTAAAAGTGTAGTACTCTGAGTTTGAAAAATGAGTGGGTATTGCAGCTAGAAAACACTGCAAACATATTTATTTACTGTGCTTTAGTTCAGTGCTTATTTTCTTATCTGGATTGACACAGTAAAGATTTATCACAGGTAAAAAGCAGTCTTCAGTCGAATGGGTTTGTCTTTACTAGAGTGCCTCTGTGGTGGTCATATTGTAGCATGCTGACACATTACACATTTATTACTCAAAAACCTTGTTGGAAGGCTTATTATTGATGTCAGCTAGCTGTACTTGCTTGAGTGCTTTTCCCAGCTGGACCACTAAGTTACCAGAAAACCACTTAATATTTATTTCTATGTGTAGGTCATTTGTATTTCTAGTAGAGACTAGCAATACTGTGTAAAAGCCTGACAAGTCGCATTTGAAAACAGTAGGTTCTGCATGGTTCTGACCTGAGCAGGAGAAGGCAAAGCCAGTGCCACTGTGAAAGGGAATAAGAAAAACCTGTCTCACATCTAGTGAAATAAAGGTGGAAAAAATGGATGTTGAATTAATTGGTTACTGCACCAAATGCTGGGGAATAAAAAAATGTGAAGCAAAATGATAAATTTAGGAGATCAATGAACATAAACTGAGTATAAATACATTTTAAGCTGGAAGCCATAAGGTTTCTAATGAGGAAGGGATTATGTTAGTGAAACAAGAAGAGAATAGTGGAAAAAAAGCTGAAGTTTGAAAGTCTCATTTCTATCATTTCATTGGAATGGGCTCTCCTGTTCCATTCTGAGTGTCTGCAACTACAAGATTTGATGAATAGCTCCAATGTCACTATTCTGAACTTGTGCAAAGCACAGCACAGTAGGACACCAGTCTCTCTGGAGGTTTTTAGTGCCTGCAAATATTTATGTGGGCAGAATTCTAGTGATATATTCAATTACAATAATGGATCAAATGCATCTTCTATTTTGCTTTATAGCAACTCACATATCAGTCCACATCTATGTCCCTAACATAGGAAGGACAGAGAGCTATTGGAACATGTCCAAAGAAGAAAAACTGAGATAGTCAGAGCACCTCCCCTATAAGCACAGGCTGAGCAAGTTGGGGTTGTTCAGCCTGGAGAAGAGGAGGCTCCCAGGTGGCCTTAGAGCAGCTTCTCAATAGCTGAAAGGGGCCCACAAGGAAGCTGGGGTAGGATTTTTTACATGGATGCATAGCAAGAGAACAAGGGGAAAGGGTAACAAACTTGAAGAGGGGAGATTGAGGTTAGACATCGAGGAAGCTGTGGCTGCCACACCCTGGAGGTGTTCAAGGCCATATTGAATGGGGTCCTGAGTAACCTAATCTAATGAAGCTGTCCCTGCCTATGCAGGGAGATTAGAACTGGATGATCTTTAGGGTTTCTTCCAACCCTGGCTAATCTATAATTCTATGAATACCTAGAAACAAATCTAGTAATAAATAATGATATTTTAAAAAATCACTGCAAAGAATAAAAATGTTGTGGAAAGAATATTCAGCTGAATGAACAGATAAGCAAAAGATATTGAGAGTGAGATTCAGATTATGAAATCACAGATAAAGGAAATGTGTTCCATTGCATAGGCAGCAGTTAACTGCTTTTTTTTTCAAAGCAACAGATTTTCAGTCTGGATCTATCTTAGTATCAATGTGGTTCCCTGTGAAGTAAGTTTGTCTTGAGGTGAGATAAATGGGCTCTTCTTCAATGTAGCATTCCAGTAATTTAAAACTTACAGTGTATTTTGTCTTATGGGAACAGACACAAACATGGACTGTGGTGAGGTTTATTGATCGCCACAGGGGCGAGTACTTCCTAAACACTACTATCAGTGAAATAAAACAGTGATTAAATATTCTAAGATTTTGTAAAGAAAAATGTCATATCTTAGTCAGAATGTTAGTATGTTCTGACAGACTGAAAAAATGGCACAATTTACCCAGATAACTTTGTTCAAGCTGGGAATCTGGAATCTTACAGTTAACTAGTTACACAGCAGCAATATTGACAGGTATTCCTGAAGATCAAAATATTCCCAGTTGCCTTCTGTCACAAGCTCTTAACTAAAAATATGAAGAATGCCTTCTCAAAGCCTCCAGCATCTTTCACCTCTTCTTCCTGTTAAACGTTTAGTGGTAGTATGATCTACCAATTGCAACCCTTTGCTTTATGCTGGCAGCAGGTTAAATGATTTGAGAAGAACAGGATTTTGTTTCAAATTCAACTGATTCTGTTTTCTACTTCCATTCATTTCTGCTACCTTAGACAACTCTTCCTTTTGGCTTTCAGCTTCTTATTTTCCTTTTTTCCTATTGACTCTAGGCTGGTGGGTTTTGTTCATTTTTTATTTGCCATTTGCCGTTACGCTTGGCCTCCTGGCTACACAAGTTAGCACTTTTAAACTTTATCTCTTCCTTTTGATGTCAGTCAACTTTACTCTTTGTTTTGTCTTCTGTAAGCTTCCCAGTAGCTTTTCTGTCCTTATGGTATCTCCTGACAGCATCATTTTTGCAGGATGACCCTTGTTTGGCTCATACACAGGATCTTAACAAGGTCAAGTTTCAAAGTGAATAGTTTTATTCAGAGAAAACTGTAGTTTTAATCAACCTGAAAATGTTGTGGCCATTGTAAAACTGTGTAAGTATGTTTAGCTCATTAGTTTAAAATCTGGTTCCATGATAGCACTTGCTGAACACTAAATTATTTCTCAATCTGGATTCATGAGGTATGTATTCAATGACAGGGACGAGAGGGCAGGGCCTGAAGCTGCACATAGGGCAGGGTTAGGTTGGATGTTAGGAAGTCCTTCCTCACAGAAAAGGTGATCAGAGCCTGGAGTGGACTGCCCAGGGTATTGGTGGAATCCCCATCCCTGGAGGTGTTGAAGGACAGACTGTCTGTGGCCCTTAGTGTTCTGATCTAGACAATGTGGTGATGTTAGGTCATAGGCTGGTCTGGATGAGCTCAGAGGTCTCTTCCAGCCTCAATAATTCTGTGATTGTGTGTTTATAAGAATAGTTTGGAGTAGGTAGATGATCTCTGAAAAGCTTTTTGTCTTTATGGAATTTACTATACAGTCTTTAATATCTAGAAGATAAACACTGAACAAAGACAATTCTGAATACTTTTCCCCTGATTTTTCCTGCTGAAGCTGTTCTCTGTAATAATTACATTCTACTCCAGGACCTAGCATGAGAATGATTGTACCAGCAGTCAGGAAGATCAAGGTTCCAGTTCCTATTGCAATGACTGTTTAGGTAGATGCCATAAAGTGAAACTATTAAGCATGAGAAATGCTCTGAATGTGCAGAGCAGGGATTTGAAGCCCATTCTCTAGATGAATCTTTTAACAAGATCAACATTCATCATCCCTGAAGGTGTTTAAGAAGCATGTAGATGGGTTAGAGTGGCAGCATAGAAGGGGCTAGTTTGTGTTTTTCCATCAATCAGGTATTTAGGTTTTCTGTTAGTGCTGGGATGGTTTTACTCTATTTTTACTTAGAGTTTATCCAGAGATTTTGTACTGAAAAACACCAAAATCTTGAAAATATTTGTAGAAATCTTATTTCATTGTTGTGTATTTTAATAGCAATGTACTGTACGAATCACTGGATCCATATAACCTGGGATATAGAATTGCATGAGCCACCCTCTTCCTCAACAAAGCTCAAGGAATTTTTATTTTCAATAGAAAACTAATTTATTAACTGTTGTTAAAAACTTGCAGACTGTAGGTTTAAAATCCAGTGTAAACCTAATTTTCCACATAGGAATCCTATTATATTTTAAGAATAAATAACAGCTACTGTTGGTGTTTTAGTTAAGACTAATTCTGCTTTACATGGAAGACATCCTACTGAATAGTACCTATAAAGTGAACTGCAGCTAATTGATTAAAGTTATAAATTAATAAATACTCTTCGACTCATTACTCATCATCATTCACAAGCACTCATTGTCAGCTGGGTCCATACATGTAAGGAATGATACAGAACTCAGTCTTAGTGTTTACTTCTCGTTCTGAATAAATGTCTAAAGAAAACAGATAAGAAACAATTAATAGTTTTGGTTGGTTTAGGGTTTTTTTTATATATGTTCTGTATGGCAGGATCATCTCCTATTCCATGCCTCTGGTAACATCTGATTGTACATAAACCATACTAACTCAAGTATTGCTTCAACAGCTGCTTTGTCATTATAGAACTGACAGGTTCTGCTGAACCATCTGTTGCCACGAAGCTGTTTCCCTTTTTAATTCTTTATAGCTAATCTTTGTTCATGAACAGAGACTGTCAAATTCTGGAAGCACAGCAGCAGTATACTAAATAATTAGCAAGAGGATAGATTTTTGTATTTTCATTTGATTAGAGGTCCTTATAACCCGTGTACTTATTCTGTCTTCCCGTGAGTTCCATGTTCACCCTCAGCTTTACCATCCTTTCCTTTTTCCTCTCCTCACTGGAGGTCTCACTTCAGCAACTAGTAAATTGCCCAGTTCTCCCTGCCTTAAGAGGGGTTATCATCATAATTACATATAAGATTAAGCTTATTTCTTAGAAAAGACACTTAAGCTGACACTCTGAATTTGAGCATTACATCCAAGCTTCCAGAAATTTTTGGGATCACAGTGGGCTCTGATTGACATTTGGGTGAATGCTAAGAGTCAGGGTCTGAAGACAAATGCTGATCACTCTATTTTGTTGCCACAGCTTTAAAAGATGTTAATATAACTCTTGTTTTTCCCTTTTTGTGCATATATTCCCTTGTGTAGACAGATACTGCTTTGCAAGGTGCCCTTATTCTGTGTGACTTGGCTAGAAGCAGTGGACAGATGCTTCTTGATCTTTGATGACAGATATTTCACAGGCTGAGGGCTATAAAGGCAGGATTCTTCCAACATCATTGGTACTTACCTGTCTCTTCCCAGTAGCTATGCTAGCACTTCATGGGACACTGCTATATGAAACGGTAATTATTTATTGATTTGTCTCACTGCAAAAAGCATTCCACCTTCATTCTGTGAGACGGAAAAGGAATCTTCAAAGCAGAATGTCAGACAAAATTTCTGAATGATAACTCTAACAGATCTCACAGCAAATGAGCCCTGCAAAGTCTGAGGCAGCAGGCTACTCTGAAGCAAGCTGGACCCTTTTAGAGAGGGTTCACAGGGGAGGGAAATAGCTGTGGAACCTTTTAAGGATGAGGGCCAGGAAGTGAGTTGAGGGAGACGTGAATGAGTAACAATGAACAGAGTTGAGGTTTGCTGATGGTAGTCCCACTGCAAGAAACACAGGCTGTCCAGGGCTGCAAGTTGAAAGCTCAGCTGTCCAGGGCTGCAAGTTGAGGCAGGCAGGGGTGGGATGGAAAGGAAGCAATTTTCTACCCTGATGCTGATGATAGCAGTACCTTGTTAGAATGCTGCTGATACAGGTACTGGTCACTGGTAGGGCAGTTTCTCTTAAAATGTTGTTTTGTTACTGTCAGTCTGGAAAGGAATTGGTAGCAATGGTCTTTGGGCTGCACCTGCTCACTTCATAGAAAATTTGCTCTTCCATATTTGCTGGAGATATCTGAATGGGCAGCCATCATTTTCCTTCTGTGAAGGGCATGAGTATAATATTTTCTGAAGATGGAGTCATTTCTGATTTGGTAATGGGGACAAACTGAGCAAGTTGGGGTTGTTCAGCCTGGAGAACAGGAGGCTCCAAGGTGAACTTAGAACAGCTTTTTAATATCTGCAGGTGGCCTACAAGAAAGTTGGGGTAGGGCTTTTTACAGGGGCACATACCTTTGAAAAGAGCAGTATATCCTCACTGACATAGCTGGAAAGTATCCAGGAACTGTGGAAGATTGAACTTATGTCATACTCTAAAACAACTACAGTGCTGCATCTTTTGCTATGAAGACTGCAGTCAAGAACTACATTTAATATACTGTTATCATGATTAATATACTGCTACAGAAGAGTGACTTTTCTGTTGACGCCTTGTCACACCACTTTCTCTTAACACTGTGACATGTCACACCAAGGATTTAAAAGAGGTTAGGGAAGTTGATGTGGAAAACATATAAGTAACCTTGTTCTGTTTTATGTTAAGGAGAAAGCTGAGACACAGTGAGCTCCTTGCAGCAGCATTGCTGTACTGAGAGAGCATCAGTGCTAAAGAGGTTTCTGATAGGAATCTTATTGAATGCTAATCCTGGAGAGTTTCACATGGAAGTCCACAGCTGAAGGGCTACTAATTGATATTAGTGAAGTCACTAACTTTTTTCAGCAAGGTTCAAAAAGTCAGGAGTACTACTGCAGATGAAGAGTTTTTGGTGTTAGATTTTGCTCATGAGCAGCCAAGGTGTCACCTCATTACTGGCTGTTGATATTATTACAGGTGCTGCAACAATACGGAGCAAAAGTAGTTCATGTGAGTGCTGTCCTGTCTTTGGGAGGTGACACTGTATTGCTGCTGCAGTGTAGAAGATAGGGAAGTGTTGTAGTTTGAAAATTTGCCAAAATTTCAGGTGTTTGATTCTGTGCTTTTATTCTGAAAGTGCATTTTATTTTGAAACTAGAGATAATTGTCCCATCAGACCTCTGGGGCAGTGTCCTGATCCCAGAGTGACTGGTGGACTTCCAGATTTCTTCCCTTCTGTCTCTTGGCAGACAGAGAGCTCTGCTGGGCTGAGCGCAGCACTCTGCTCTATCTCAGCTCTGTCACTGAGAGAAATGGAGGAAGTTAAGATGAGTGGGAGACAGAGGTCCTAAGGTAGGCTTGTGAAGGTTCCTACTGCTAGGCCTGAAGTTTTGTGCTAAAAAGAGCAGGTGGGACTGATCTCTTAAACCTTTGGCAAATAGAAAGAGATTGGGGTTCTGAAGTATCTGAAGCATCTGAGATGCTGTTGCAGCCTGAATATCATGGCAAGAGTCTGCTGGCCATAGTCTCAATGTGAAAAGCTCTCAAAATGAGAGGAGTTAGAAGCAAGTCCTGGACATACAGGGGAAGCTGGTGTCTGCAAAAGGACTGGAAAAGGGACTTTTCTACAAGCATCATGACATAAGAGGGCCTCAGGAGCCCTACTGAGTTCTGTGGATGGAGGACATGGCAGAACTTCCCCCTCTGATTAGAGTGGATTTTTTCCAAGGCTCTCATCTGAAGCCAAACCCTGATATGTTAGCTGTCTCCTATTTCTTTCAGTGTGTAAAGGCATTGTGATACAGTTTCTGGTTTACTTGTTTTGGTTCTTGTACTTATTTGGGGATTTTTTTCCTTTGCTTCTTGGTTGTGGGTTCAATACACTCTTTTATTTTTGGCAAAGTTTCTTTCTTGCCTGTTGAATTCTTGGTGAGAGCTGGTTAGTGTGCTTGGATTGCAGGCACCAACCCAGAGCAGATCTAGACCTTCATTCTAGCCCAGAACAGGAAGGAACAACAGAAGTCACTGTGGTGTAGGGGTAAGGATAGATGAAATATCTGTCTACAAGGAGAAACAACTACCTGAATGGATATTGTAAAGAGGTGGGTGCTGGTCTCTTCTCACAGGTGATTAGCGATAGAGGAAGAGGGAATGACTTCAAACTGCAACAGGGGAGGGTTAAACTGGACATTAGGAAATGTTTTTTCACAGAAAGAGTAGTCAGACATTGAATCAGGCTGCCCAGGAAGGGGATTGAGTCACCATTCCTGGATGTCTTTAAAGGCTGTTTAGATGTGGTGCTTAGTGATAGGATTTAGTGGTGACCTTGCTAGAGTAGTGTTATTGGTTATGACCTCAAGGGTATTTTCTAACCTGAATAATTCTATGGTCTTGGTGGTTCCTTGTTTGTTAATGTACACTGAAGGGGCTTTTTCTTCCAGCATTGCATCAGGAGGGTTTTCACGTTTCTTGCCCACCAACCAGTGTGTGCTCAGAATGTCTCTTCAATCAATAAAGTGGGCT
The DNA here is from genome assembly GCA_013397515.1 of Upupa epops. NCBI lineage: Eukaryota > Metazoa > Chordata > Aves > Bucerotiformes > Upupidae > Upupa > Upupa epops. The sequence goes on along the minus strand of VZRI01012754.1, from coordinate 140,795 downwards.
GAGGCCTGAACTACAGTACCTACAACCAGAGACTATAAAAAGCAGTAATTTGAAACAGATAAATATTAGTTAACCCAGAATTGCACCCTGAGTATTAGCAGAGGTCACCAGAAGCATTTCAAAGGAAGAACCTTTCTTTAGGGCAAACAGGCACACCAAAGTGCCTTTATGTCATCTTTGACTGCTCAGATAAGATACAAGCTTGGAACAAGTCAGTAAACCAGCTTCAGAGGCCAGTCTTGAATGCCTTTACACTAATGCACGGAGCATGGGGAGAAAGCAGGAAGAGCTGCAGGTCTATTCGTGCCTGCAGGGTTATGATGGTTGGATGATTCTCAGGACTGGAATGTAGGGATAAATGGGTACAGACTCTAGGAAAGACAGGAAAGGGAGAAAGGGAGAGGGTGTTGCCCTCTACATCAAAGACCAACTTGAATGCATGGAGCTCTGCCTGAGGAGGGCAGAAGAACAAACAGAGAGCTTATGGGTAAGGATTAAAAGGAAACCAGGAAAAGGGGAGATCACAGTGGGGGTTTGTTACAGGCCACCTGACCAGAAAGACCGGGAGGTTGAGGCCCTTTATAAACAGGTGTCTTGGGTTATGGAATATAAAAATTTGTGTTCTATTCTCATCTGTTGAAAGCATTTGAGAAGATATGTAATTTTATCTCTTGCATAAGAATGGGACTCGGGGGCACTAGGATACCTCTCTCCACTGGATTTTGCAGAGGAGAGGAGCCACATGGCTGCCACTGAACCTTCGGAGGAGG
>VZRI01012754.1:122385-136039 GCA_013397515.1 Upupa epops | reverse complement strand
GATCCTGCTGTGGCAGGGGGATTGGACTAGATGAGGTCCCTTCCAATCCCTAATGATTCTATGATTCTATGATATGTAAGTATGGTTTTGTGAAGTCCTGTCCATGAAGTAACCCAGGCTGCCCTTACCCCTTACTCCCCTGTAATGCTTTGTACTTCTGTGTTGTGGCATCCCAAATCACACTTTCAGTGTATCCCTTGGGATGCAGAGCAGGAAAGTTGCCTTAGGAGCAAGCGTGGCAATGGAAAAAAAAAACACTAATAAAAATAGGATGAAAAACTCAAAACTGATTCCTCAATGTCTTCACTGATGAGTCCCAAAAGTACTAGTCTTAGATACTGTACTCTTGTATGCTAGATCTTCCCTCTTAATGTGACCAGGCCAAATGTAGCATTCTGAATTGATTAAAATTATTAAATCTATTTTGTCTAAGAAGGCTTTGTATTCCCTTTGTAGAGAGTAGTTCTGATTTTTCTTTGTAATTTGTTTTCTTCTCAATACTGGAGGCCTTTTTTCTAATTCAGAACACAAACTAGACTTGGATTTCTTTTTTCTTAGACTCATTGCTGTTCTTCATCTAGGTCTATAAATAGTGTTTTAATAACTTTTGTAGTTTTCCTTTAGGGAGCCATTCCTCGTTTCATCTATCATCTACTCACTCTGTTGCTAATGCTAAGGGTTGAAAAGACTTTTTCTTCTCTGCAATATCCACCCTCTTGAAAAAATTTAACTTCAAGAGCTATCTTAGTGGCACCCCAAGGTCTTCAACTTCCTAAGCAGAAAAAAAGAAAATAGAAATATAATAAACCCTATCAATTGTCTGTCCTTAATGACTCTCTTAAACAGCAGTCATGCTGGTTTTTCCCTAATTATTATATGCTAGCGCTCTTCGGCCAAAGGAGCCAGCTGTGAATTCAGTAAAACATCTTGCCATGCTAACTGGGAATAACATTTGTTTAAGATCTTGTGAGGGCTTAAAATGCTTGGAAAACTTCATTTTCATTTTTCACTGTGTGCTTTGGAACCATTCAGAGTCCACCAATTACTTAGTAATGCAGCTCTTCTGTTAACACTCGCTCACCCAATTACTGCAGCCCAATCAGAAATAAATTCCCATTCATGCCAAGACAGGTATGACTCAGATCCACCACTTTGGCAATGTGTGATCAGAACAGTATTTCAGATCACACCTCATAGAGTCATAGAATAGTTCAGGTTGGAAGGGACCTTAATGATCATATAGTTCCAACCCCCCTTCCATGAACAGGGGCACCCCCCACTAGACCAGGCTACTCAAGACCCCAGCCAATCTGGCCTTGAACACTCCAGGGAGGGGATGTCCACAACCTCCCTGAGCAACCTGTTCTTTGCCCGTAAGGTCAGTATTTCCCCGTTTTTATTGGGAATCTGTCTGTGGATCCACTGCTGCTGTCTTATTTGCCTCACACTGGTGGGAGACAAATAAGAGAGTACTCAGGTAGAAAGAGACTTGGGGGTACTGATAGACAGGAATGGTGTGGCCAGCAGGGAGAGGGAGGTTATCCTCCCCCTGTATTCGGCACTGGTTAGACTGGAGTATTGTGTTCAGTTCTGGGCTCCTCAGTTTAGGAAGGATGTTGAGGTGCTGGAACGAGTCCAGAGAAGAGCAACTAGAATGGTAAAGGGCCTGGAAGGTAAGCCCTAGGAGGAGAGGCTGATAGAGCTGGGTCTGTTTAGCCTGGAAAAGAGGAGGCTCAGGGGTGATCTTATCGCTGTCTATTACTACCTAAAGGGTGGTTACAGTCAGGCGGGGGTCAGTCTTTTCTCCCTGGACACTGGAGACAGGACAAGGGGTCACAGTCTTAAGCTCCATCACAGGAGGTTTAGACTTGACATTGGGAAAAGGTTTTTCGCTGAAAGAGTGATCCAGTTTTGGAACAGGCTGCCCACGGAGGTGGTCGGGTCTCTGGAGGTGTTTAAGGTTAGGCTGGATGAAGTGCTGAGTGGCATGATCTAGATGTCAGATGTTTAGGTTTACTTGGTTGGTTTTAGGTTGGCCTGGATGACCTTTAAGGTCTTTTCCATCATTACTGTGATACTGGGACACTGTGATACTGTGAAAAAAATCACAAAACCTAACAGATTGATAACTGTTGATCCTGATACTTCATTGTTATTTCAAGCCATTGCCACAAGCAACCAATTTGAAGCATACACTCTTCTAAGCCTTACACAACATCCCAGTTAGTCTCCTTGCATTCTGGCGATGACACATATCTTTTTGTCAGTGAGTATCACATGCCTACTCTTCAGGGTCATGTCATTAATGAGAGTGTGGAGAAAATTGTCTCTCGAAATTTATTACTTTACTACTCCGCTAATGGTTATTTCTTTGTTCATTGTAATCTAATTCATATGGCCTAATTCAGTTTGGCGTTTGGATGTTTACATTTGGTCTGGACTTGATGCAGGAATCTTTTCCAGCCTCAACAGTTCTGCGATTTCATTCTTACTTTTTCTGACACCTTAGTCAGAGACTTCCTTATTTAGCTTCCTAATTTTCTACTTCATTTCCATTCTTTTCATAGCTCTGTATTTCTAAAATACTAGATATTCAGGAACTGAATGGAATATTTGTCCAACTGAATTAAAACTAGTTTTAAGTTTTTTTCCTTTGCCTTAAAATTCAAGCTTGAGAATGTCTTCAGCTTTAACTTAAAAGAGATTCCAGATCTGATTTGCACAAACTTTATCTGTCACACTCAGGTTTGTGGCTTTAGGTGCTGTGTGTGAAAGTAAACAGATATTCTGAAAAGTTAGCCGGGTTGTGGTTGTCTTTCAGCCTTCACAGATGTCTCGGTTTGGGAAGACAGGTACCAAATTCTTTCAATTTAAAGGCCTTCAGGCAAAAGATTTGGGAAAAGGAACAACAATTCTTTATTAAGAACACTAAGAAAACCCAACAGTACACCCAAACAACCAGTCAAAAGAAAGTCCTAGGGATCCCGACGGAGTAAAACCTGCTGCAGTTCAGTTTTTCCCGGAGTGGCGGACATGGAGAGACTCTTCCTCGGTGCAGGCGCAGACAGAGGCAGTAGCAGGCAGGAGGCAGAAACCGGAAAGTGTCCACGGCAGCCAGGAGCCGGACAGTCACAGCAGCATCTCTGCTCGGTGCGGGAAACAGTAGGAACTCCGGGGGGACGGGAGGCAGAAAGTCTCGGAGAGAGAGGCTGGATGCCGTGGAGCAGCAGGGTCCGCGGTGGAGAGAAAAAGTGGCACCAAAAGCACGCGAAGCGGCTTCAGCTGGGCACACAGGGTCCAGGGACAGGAAATTCCCGTAGAGAGCGAGCCCCCCTCGTTTTCCTGAGTCCCAGTTTATGCAGGTGGGAACGGTCAGCTCCCCACACTGGGGTGAAGCGTCTCACAGTGGGATGATATGAGCCTTAATGGCCCACCAGCAAAAGACAGTTAAGGAACATTACTGACCCAATTGTTAAAACCTGGTGGGGCAAAGGGCATTCACTCCCCCACCTCAAGAAACACTGCCCTACCTGGTTTTAACAATTGGGCAAGGCATTCACTCCCCCATCCCCCTGGAGTTACAAAAAACAAAACCATACAGCTTCTCAACTGCTTTCAACAGATGAAAATAGAATACAATCTTCTTGATTCCATAACCGAAGACAACAGGAGACCTGGTACACTGTCCTTATCCTGATCAAGCAAATGACTAAAGGATGTAACATGCAAGTATTCTATTGGAAATGCTGGGAGGTTACTAAAGTAATTGCTCACCCTTTTTCCAACATGAGGGGAACACTCTTTTTTCCTTCCTGTGTGCTATGGTCCTGATTTCCCAATTTAGTGCATTTCTGTATATGATCTGCAGATGTCTTGATGCCAGAAAGGCAGCGTTCCAGCTGCCTAGTTTCTTACATGACAGAATTTGTAGGGGACCAATGTAGTAAAGGGCTTACCAAGGAGCACTGCTGATTCTGCAATGCCTTTGGAAAGGGGAATTCACCACAGTTCTCCACAAAGTCATTAAAATGCAAGGCAGAATCCAATGTATGTCTCTGTCTGGATTTTTTGTGTGATTTGAATGAAATAATTAACTTTGAAAGAAATAAACTGTTTATACCAACAATGTGAACTCCTGCAGTCTAGGCTGCTGAAGAAGGAGTAGGCTCAGGATTATGTTTTGCTCAAGTAGTTATGTACAAACCTCTTTATCGAAAACTAAACATATTCATACAGTCAAGTGGATAGAAGTGGCATAGGAACCTCAATGTGCAGGTCTGGTTTCTATCAGCTGAAATCTTATGCAGTATTATCCTCTCTGTGGCTTATTGTTACTCAGGTTCAAAGCCTGGTGATTCACAATTTGGTCCAAAGGCTCTAAAGGACAGTGTTGGGTGAGAGAAGCAGCTGACAGAAACACAATGGTCTCTTTGAGAATTTTACCTGTTCTTTGTCTATTCCCAAAGACAATACATCTCCAAGACTACACCTGCTGTTGGCAGTCTCCAGGGAAAAGTGAGGTTCTGATTTACACTTTTTTCCCTGGAGAAGAACTCTTTGAATAAGGGTCATATCAATCTGGCAGAGCAGTTAGTGGAAACCTCTCCTGCCACAAATTGCACTGGGATTACTTTGGGGGAAGAAGAGTGTAATGTGCAGTTCAGTTCCCCTTGCAAAAAAGGAGACTGAGGGGTTGCCTCATTAATGTTTATAAATATGGAAAGGTCAGGTGTCAGGTTGGAGGAGCAGATCTCCAACCTAAGGTAGCATTCCTTCTGAGCTCCTGGCAGTGTTGCTGTGCTGAGCAGTGGTGTGTTTGTCTACAGACACGCTGAAAATAAATGTGGATTGAGGAGATTTTAAAGCTATCTTCTGCCTTGCAGTGTCTTTGTGTTATCAAGATATATTTAAGGCTGTCATATACCATGTTATTTGACAGCAGCATAATAGGATTGACAGAATTCAGCCTGACAGGGCACAAAGGGATAGGTTAAAGGAAGACAGATTTTCTTTTTTAACTCTTACTTGCTGCTGTAGCTACATACATATGTAGTTATATATAGTTATATATAGCTGTTGATCTTCTGATACAGGGGAAGGGAGCTGCTTCTAGATCAAAATCAAAGAAAACAAACAAGCAGATCTGAAAGTCTGGTAAATAGAGTATAGGAAAGATTTTTTATTATTATTTTACAAAGTAATATAAACTAGTTTGTTAAAAGAATTCTTAACATAATCTTGGCAAAACATAATCATATTGTATGTATGCTATCAGTCTTATTTACCCAAATGAGCCCATTTCTGTGCTGAAGAAAGTGGCTTGAGGTTAGCTTCTTTTGCTTTTCTTCAACAAAAATTCTTATTTCTGAAAGTTCAAGAGATAATGCTGTTCAGTCATCTAATTCCAATGAAAGGTTTAGATGCTTTTGGTCTGTTACCAGTGGAAATTGTATCTCCTCTGTAACTAGCATGGCTGGTAGAGAGAGTCTGATATACACTTCATTACCTGAAGAAGGACTCACTGGGTAAGCACTGCATCAAGCTAGCAACGAGTGTACTAAAGCCTTCCTGGCTATGGCTTGTACTGCCAGCTAATTACTGATTACACTGAGATCTCTGTAAATCTGCCTTAAAGCATTCAAATATATTTTATGAAAAAAAAAAAAAAAGGATATTAGGAAACAGTTCTTTCCTGTGAGGGTGCTGAGATGCTGGAACAGGTTGCCCAAGGAAGCAGTGGCTGCCCCATCCCTGGAGCTGTTCAAGATCATGTTGGATGGAGTCCTGAGTAACTTGATCTAGTGAAGGTGTCCCTGCGTGTGCAGGGTGATTGGAACTGGATGATCTCTTTAATCCCTTACAACTTTGGCCTTTCTATGATTCTATGCTTTTAATGCAAAGGACACTGCATCTTGTTGACTCATTATTTTAAAATGTGTTATAATTCTTTTGAGGTGCTTAGAATTGTCCGAATACTCATTATGATTTCTTTTTATGACTTCATTTACTTGTAAAGTTGCATGCATTCACAGTGTCCATTGTGAAATCTAAGCTAGGAATTGCTGAAGAAAATACTGTGCAAGCACAGAATGGGTATTTCAAATAAAACCAGATTCTTAACATCTCTGGTCTTACAAACTGTTTTTAAATGTAGACATCCAGAAAAGAAAAACAAAATTTTTTTTTGAGAGTGTTATTTGCTAAAATTGGAAGTTTTGCGACTAAGTATAGACACATGTCAGTGAGCATGCAACATCAGAAATGTTACAGTGGCTTCTCACAGTAGCAGGCAGTATTTAAGCATCAACACAACTGTGAGCAGAAATTGAGTGGTGAAAGGTCATGGTCTCAGTAATTTGAAGCTAAATGCAAATTGTAGTGGAAAGATTAGGAAACAGCAACTGTAGAGCAGTTAGACACAAATTTAGGGATTGGAAGGGTCTTATGAAGAGAGGCTGAGGGAGTTGGAGGTGTTTAGTCTGCAGAAGAGAAGACTCAGGCAGGACCTTCTCCCTCTCTAAAACTCCCTGAAGGGAGGTTGTAGTCAGGTGGGAATCAGGCACTTCTCCCAGGCAACCAGCAGCAGGATGAGTGGGCAGGGTCTGCAGCTGCCAGGGGAGGGTTCCTCATGGAAAGGGTGATCAGAGCCTGGAATTGACTGCCTGGTGCAGTGGTGGAGTCCCCATCCCTGGAGGTGTTGGAGGACAGCCTGGCTTTGGCCCTTACTGCCCTGGTCTGGCCAATGTTGTGATGTTAGGTCATGGGCTGGGCTGGAGGATCTTAGAGGTCTTTTCCAGCTTCAATGATTCAGTGATTCTGTAGAATATCCTACTGATATTCTTTTTTTGTATTTGCTTGAGCTGTCTGAGCAGAACAGATTCATTTTGCAACTGAAATAATAGAAACGATCAGTGAAAAAACATATATTTAGCATCTTTTTATTTATAATCCAAAGATACGTGGTAATAAAAGTATCCAAGAAACTGTTCCAGATTTTTTTCTGGGTTTATTTTTCAATAATTAGTAGAATTTTCTTTTTTAGACACTGTTTTCATGCCAGGAAAGTGAATCATAGAATCATACAACAGTTTTGGCTGGAAGAGACCTTCAAGATCATCCAATCCAATCCAACTTTTTCCTAGGCCTATCAGCACCACTAAACACTGCCCCCCAACACAACATCTACCCTTCTTTTCAACACCTCCAGGTGCAACCCCCTCCCTGGGCAGGCTGTTGCAGTGCCTGATAACCCTTTTCAGGAAAGAAATTCCAGGTTGTCAATAAAGATGTTGAATAGAAATGCACCCTACTCTGACCCCTGGGGGAACATCACTGGTCACCGGATACTAGCTGGAGGGGGCACCATTCACAACCACTCTCTCTGCCCAATCAACCATACAGGCAATATATCTATTTGCAGTAATGAATGTTCACCACTAAACCTGCAGTTTAAAGTATGATTCTATTCAGCTAAAAGCAACTTTTACATATGTTTTTTTCAGTTGTAGAGTTTTGTTACATAAGTGGTTGGATGAAAATAGAGTAAAATAAAAGAAATATGAAGACAAAAAACCTCCAGAAAGTACAGAAAGAATATTTTACTGCAGCTGCTTGTTCTGTTTTATGGGTGATGCTAACTAGTATTTAGAGGATAATGTAATGAAATGAACTCAGTTATTTTATTAAGTACCAAAGTGTTTGTAAAGATTTTAGAGGGAAAAATCTCCCATAATTGATATCACAAGCATAAAAGTTGCTGTGTGTGTGGCTACCAAGACATAATTCAGAAAACTATAGCTTGCTTTTTTTGCGTTGGAATCCTATCTAAAGTTACTTGATTTTCCATGAGAAATTAATGGGGCTTTAGGCACTAATGGGTTTGATTCTGAAGGGTAATATGTATTCAGCATTTGAGAAATTAAGGCGCTGGGTAGAATATTTATCTTATGGCCAGGCTTCCAAATATAGTGATGATTTTGGGAACAAACAGAAACTCCTGAGTGACAATTCAGAGGATATAGAATTATGGGAGGAATTAAGGCACACAAGGCTAAACTGTGCTCCTGAGTGGAACTTGCAAAGGCATTTCTGTGCAGTGCTTTGTGATGCCAGTTTCATTTGAGCTGATTTGCACTAAAAACCTGTGAAAGTTTAGATGAGTTATTAAGCCTGAGCTGGAATCTGTTAATATTGGAGGCTTCAGAAGTTTGTGGGTCTTATTGCTGTTGATTGAATTTTCTACGTCTGCTTAAGATTAATGTATTAAAAGTAAAACCTTCTGTCTCCCTGTATTATGTTCTAGTATTCATGGAGTTGTTGGCTGAAGGTTGGACTTGATGATCTTAGAAGGCCTATCCAACCTTACTGATTCTGTGATTCTCTACCTATATGATATTTTGGCTACTACCTGAAAAGGCAAAATAGAATGAAAAGGGTTCAAATTGATCTTGAAGCAATGCCATTTAAAAACAAAACCTCTATAATCTCAAAGTATGGGCTGGATGAGCTGTGATCTTGCTCTGAAGGAGTTTTCAGAATAGTCACAGGATGTCGATTAGAAGCTTCCAGTTCTGCATGCATCTAGGTGAGAAAAAATAACACAAACAGTTTTTGGTTTTGGATTACTGTTTTTTGAAGATGTGGAGAGACAAGATGCAAATGGAAAATAGGAATTTTGGAAAATGAGACTTGAAGGGCAGGTAAACTGTAGCTTAAGTGTTCAAGGTAGCCAGTACTCAAAAGAGGTTATTTTCAATACTCTTTTGAGATCAGTTACTGAATCATAGAATCACAGAATGCCTTAGTGTTGGAAGGGACTTCCAAAGGTCATCTAGTCCAATCCCCCTGCACTGAGCAGGAACATTGTCAACTAGATCTGGTTGCCCAGAGCTTTGTCCAGCTTCCCCTTGAATAACTCCAGGGATGGGGACTCAACTCCCACCTTGGACAACCTGTTTCAGTGTTCAACTCCCTTTCTGCTCAAGAACTTCTTCCTAACAGCCCAATTCAATCTGTCCTTCTCTCATGTGAAACCATTGGCCCTCATCCTATCACTCCAGGCCTTCGTAAACAGTCCAAGGAGTGAAACTGAGTGACAGGAATAAGACAGATAAGAAGATAGGATGAGTGAGCAGAGAAAAATCAGACTCTGTATTATAATAAGAATAAACTAATAATAATAAAAATAAGAAATAGAATTGTAGAAACTGGGAAATTGAGTGTCTTGTGACAAAAATTTAGGAAAAGGGTGAATGTTGATGGTGAAGATGAAAATCTTAAGGGACTAAAACAAGAACTGAGAAAAATGGGGAAAAGTAGAAGAAAAGTGAGAAGAAAACTGGGAAAAAGTAGGGAAAGGAGAAATTAATGAGAAGGAATACTACCAGTCTTTCAAAACCAAGACTAATGGATAGAAAAAGAAATGCGAAAAAAGGAAAAATCGGCAAAAAAATCGGCATGAAAGTAATGAATGTTAGAAAATAAAATAACTTATCCCCAATTCTTTAAAATATTTTTAACTGCCTTTTGAAGAGTCAAAATAGCAACACATGGTGTCCTTTATTTGGTGTGCAAAGATTTTCAAGGTCATTTACATGAAGGATTAAATAAAGATAAGGATTCACATTCCATTTATCATTATTGAAATATGAGAAGTGGAAATAACTTTCCCATTTTTCGAACATATTTATTGTTTTGTGTAGGTACCCTGACTTCCCGACTTTTGGCAACAGAAAATTGTAAATAACAACAATCAATTTTCACCTAAGGTACTGATTAGTATCTGAGTTATCTTCCTAGAAACATGTAAATTGGGAAAATCAAGTTTCAGTAGGGTGCTGTCACTGACATGAATGGGGACACCCTACACTGCAATGAAAACTTGCATTCTGCTGAGAAAATGTCTAATTGCAAGTGAACAACTATGCAAAAGCAAGTTCATGCCAAGTCTGACCACACCACACAATGGTACAACGGTGGCTGACTTCAGCAGGTTTAAAAATAATCATATAGAATCACAGACTGGCTCAGGTTGGAAGAGACCTTAGCCAACTCCAACTCCCCTGCCATGGGCAGTGACAACTCTCAACTAGACTTGGTTGCTCAAGGTCTCACCCAGCCTGGCCCTGAACACTTCCAGGGAAGGGGCAGCCACAGCCTTTCTGGGTAATTGATTCCAGAGTTCCTCCCCCCTTGCACCAAAGAACTTCTTCCTAAAATGTAGTGTAAACCTCCTCTCCTTCAAACCATTTCTCCTTGTTCTATCACTGGATCCTCTTGTGAAAACTGGGGCTGCTTAGTGTTGAAATCCTTTCCTTTGTACAAACTATCTTCAGCATGTGTTCCTTACACCTGTGCTGGCTCATTGTCTAACTAACAAGTAATTAGGAAAAATATAAATTTAGACATTTCTTTGATACTATTTTTTGACTGAAGGATCCTCTCATTTCTTGATTTCACAGTGAAGATGGCATTCTGCATTTTCTTTCTTTTTCAAGGTTTTTCTGCTTCTTCACCTGTGCCTCTTATGGGACAATTTTTTGGGTGCCTGTCCAAGTATTTTTGTGTTTGTGCATTCTGTTGCTGCCTATGTATTTCCATCTTAGCCCCATTATGTATCTGTTATGAGCACCATCACAGAATCACAGAATCCTTAGGGATTGGAAGGGACCCTGAAAGATCATGTAGTCCAATCCCCCTGCCACAGCAGGACCACTTAGACCAAGTCACACAGGAACGTGTCCAGGTGGGTTTTGAATGACTCCAGAGAAGGAGACTCCACAACCTCCCTGGGCAGCCTGTTCCAATGCTCTGTTACCCTCACTGTAAAGAAGTTCCTTATATGTAACCTCCTATGTTCCAGCTTGCACCAATTTCCCCTTGTCCCATGACCAGATGACGTTGAGAAGAGCCTGGCTCCATCCTCCTGACACCCACCCCTAACATATTTATACACAAGAGATATTTCAAGGAGTCTGGGTTCCAAGGTTTGAGTGAAAATAACAACTCTTACAGAAAAACAACTGATGATAAAAGAAAATATATAGGAGGACTTTTCTCCAGGAGCTGGCAAATATTAGCACTGTGCTTATGTGTTTTTAAAACACGGTGTTCATTCTAAGCTTGGTACAATTATATGATTCCCTGATTCTATGACATGGCCCTCATGGACAGAGAGGTATTTCCCAAGGGATAAGGGTCTGCTGACCACCTTAGGGCCCTTCTCAGCCTCACTGCCCTAAATCCATTTATCTTGGTCATGCTTTTCTTCTTGACTTCACCTTGGAGTGCTCAATTTTTCCTCATCCTTGGAAAAGTTTTAGTAGTTAGGGATTGTAGGACAGACGGTTGAACTTGATAATCTTGAAGGTCTTTTACAACATTGATGATTCTATGTTTCTATAAACATTGGTAAACACTTCCATGGGATGACAGTGTAAGCCTGAATGTCTGGTAAATTGAGGCAAAAATATTTCCACTACTATGCTTAAACCACTGTGGCATGTTCAACAGATCTGAGAGTTTGCTCTCAGTGTTTTTTTATTCTTCACCATCTTCACAGAATCATTGAGGCTGGAAAGGACCTCTGAGATAATCAAGTTCAGCCTATGACCTAACATCACCACATCCGCTAGAACAGGGCACTAAGGGCCACAGCCATGCTGTCTTTAAACACCTCCAGGGATGGGGGATTCATCACTGCTCTGGGTAGCACATTCCAATGCCTAACCATGCTTCAGTGAGGAATGGCTTCCTAACATCCAACCTAACCCTCCCCTGGCAGCCTCAGGCCTTGCCCTCTCACCTTGGTGCCAATAGCCCAGGAGAACAGCCTAACCCCAACCTGACTACAACCTCCCTTCAGGGAATTGTGGTGAAGGAGAAGATCCCCCCGAGTCTCCTCCAGACTAAACAACCCCAGTTTCCTCAGCCTCTCCTCATCAGACTTTGCCTTCAGTCCCTTCACCAACCTCATAGCTCTCCTCTAGACCTGTTTTGTTCATTCAGTGCCAGTAGAGATCCATACTGTGTGCGACTATCAACTGACTAGCATCTCTGCTTGCAAAATATGAAGTATTACAACTGAGATAGGCCATATCAAAGGAAAACGGAATCTGAGTCAAAATCACTTAGTGAGAAGTACAGTTGTTCACTACATGTTCCAAAGAAAAATGACGGGGATGAAGACCCTTATTTGAATTGTCACTGCTGTTTTGTTTTTGAAATCTCACATGTCAATGACTACAGTGCAAAGATACAAACCATTCCACTGTAGATTGAGTGCTCCTGCTCACTTCTTGAGTTAATTTGAACAGCACAGGCACCCAATTTCTTCAATACCAGACTTACAGGGAGCAAATGACACATCCATGAGTGCAAGTCTGCTTATTGTTGTAGATTATGTACAGTAGCAAAATAATGAACTAAGAAATCAATTTGTCTGTAAATGCATACATTTGGCTTTTAGCAAACTCTTCAAGACTGCTTTAAAGATGATAATATGCTCGTTGAAAAGAATGGATTTAGTTATATATATTCCAAAGCTTCTCTTCAGGCAACTGTCTCAGAGTTTAATTATGATGGGGTTTTATTTCATGTCCTATGATAATATTTGTAGCACCAACGTTCCTAATGACAGTATTTTATAGTCACCCTGTGAAGAGGTTTCCTGAAATGTCTGCCAGGTAGAATTTTTTGTTTTCTTTTTTTTTTTCAAATTGTTTTCTTTCAAGACACAATTTCTTTATTTTGCTGTTCAAAGAAATTCACACAAAGGAGAAAGCTATTTTTAACTTTCAAAGCAGCAGATGTATTTCTGGAATACTCCTCTGTGTTAGCTTCCTCACAGCCACAAGGAAATGGAACATATTCTGCTTTATTCTTTTAATACTATTCCTGATAAGACAATGGAGGGTTTATTTCCATCTTACAGATGAGTTCATTTTAGTCTAATCAACTTGAGTAAGAGGACCATTCTCATACCTGAATATCTTTCCTGATTGGTCAGAGATTTTTTCATAAATCATTGACAAGAGTGGCTGATGAATGTTCTTTATCTGCCTCTAGAACCAAGTCACCATGCAGGTATATACTCCCAAGCCTTGCTTTACTTTTGGACCTGTTATAGCTGATGAATTACTAAGACTTAAAATCAAAGAATCATCAAGGCTGGAAAAGACACTCAAGATCATCAAGTCCAACCATCTACCCTACAACACTGAACCAGTAAACCATCTCCTGGTCCTTGAAAATGAGCTACTTGTGAGGATTCACTGGCTCGTACGGCCATGGCTGGGAGCGGGGAGAAGGTCTGATGCTGAAGTGCTTTCAGGACTCCAGATAAAGGGACACTGTTGGGGATTTAACTTGAAAAAGTGCATTTCAGAGACAAGAGAAAGTGAGCAAATGCAATAAGGACACCTGCCCTGGCTGGGCCTGAGGCATGCTGCTGTGCTCTGGCTGGGCCTGAGGCATGCTGCTGAGGTGGACACATTTCCCAACGCTGGTCTTTTACCCCTACGACTCATCTTGTGACACACAGGGAGAGCCTGGTTTTGTGCCTTCAATAATACATTCCTGAAGTATACCCAGCTCTCCTGAACCCCCTTCTTGTAAAGGGCTGCCTCCCAAGAAACTTTCCTAATCAATTCCTTAA